>CM041542.1:10856842-10939342 GCA_023238725.1 Scortum barcoo
TGATTTTATGGAATTGGAGCTAATCTTTACGTTGATTAAGGTAACCACTGACTGCAGGTTTGAGTTAGAGTTTGATTTCCATTAAGAAAATCCTTGTGTCTTTTGTCCTCTTGGATAAAGTAGTGGGTATATCTTGGAATCCATCAGACAGCACAGTGCAGCTTATGTTCTGTGGAGCAGACTGTATTTGTTCAAACTGACTTTAAACTTTGGTGTCCCGCATAGGAAACATTGGTTACATAGCAGCTGGTCAAGCAAATTTTGTCTGCAACTAGAGAATATATTTAGAGCAACAGATTCCAGGGGCTACCCAGTGCTTTCACTGTGGTTCTCCCTCATGCCTTTTGGGGTTTATTCAGTGTGTTTGCATACTGTACAGCTTAGGCCTTGTCCTTACTGTACTTAACTCTATGCAATATGTACAATATAATACAGGTATAAAACCTAGGTAAGCACTAAATGCGTCATACCTACAATCCAAGGCTAAATAGAGCATGATTTAATTTACTAATGCTCAGAGAGAACCAAAACAAAACACAGGCCAAAAACTTGAAATGCTGATGATTATCATAATAAGTCTGATTTAAATAAAATTGAAGATTGTATTTAAGACCCATAATTTTGCACAACACAAACTGATATACCTGTGCTTTTACATAACCATTAGACATAGAAAGATACCCATGGTAATGATGGTGTTGGTATAAGTCTTTATTAATAATGCAATTAATGTTATTAATCAAGCAGAATGGTCAGAGATAGATATTGTTTTTACATTTTTAGTGAATGTGTCAACTTTAACTCTTAAAGGTGAAATGTAAAGTTTGATAAAGACTATTTAAGTAAAAGTTCCCAATAAAAATGTCCACAGTGTGTTCCGTGGATTGTCCAGAATAACCAGAACATTGTTTCTGGAAAGAGACTTTTGTTTTTGCATTGATGAATTTTCAGTGTATTAACAGTGTATTTTAACTGAACAGGTCCATCTTCCAGCTCTGTAACTTTTCACTCTAAATGAGTTATACTACTATATTAGACTATATTAGCTAACTTACATTAGTTTTTCTATTCATTAGTTTTTTTAGTTTGCACAGTCAGTTACACAGCAGTTACACCCAGCACTTAGTGGGTAGTATTTGATAACAACTAATCTCTATGTTAAAGTTAAGTTGTGCTATGTGGCTGTTTTATATTAAACACTAATCGTCACTTGTCAGTTATGTAGA
Source organism: Scortum barcoo (assembly GCA_023238725.1). Lineage (NCBI taxonomy): Eukaryota > Metazoa > Chordata > Actinopteri > Centrarchiformes > Terapontidae > Scortum > Scortum barcoo. The sequence goes on from CM041542.1 coordinate 10,858,069, forward strand.
GCTAGTGCAACAAACTCATGGTACTTTGTTTTGTGATTTCCACTACAGGACATAAAGAAGGAAATATTTTACTTTCCACCTCAGTTACTTATGACTTTGCAGAATACACTTTAAATGATTAAATCATAGGATATGCTAATACATTTTTTTTTACTAGAGTGTTTCTTCATCCAAATCATTGGTGGACAAAGGGTGTTGTATGCTGTGCAGCACAGTGGCTTTTGTGTGTGTATGTGTAGATGTGTGTGTACGTGTGTGTGTGTGTTTGGTCTCCATCTCAACTGTGCTGATAGAGTAAATATCACCACATTTTAACATGTGCAATGCAGCAGTTATCATTTGGTTCTATGCAGTCACATGGTTTTATCACACAGGTTCATAAACACTGTTCTTTGGTGGTCCATAACCACAAACCCGCTTAATTTTTCCTACTGCTACAACGTTGCAACTATTTACAGTGGCTTATTTCTGTACAAAGGGGCCTGTGTATCTGGATGCATGTTGTAAAATTATTTTTTTTGTGTGTGTTATTCAGTTAGAGATATAGAATTAACTGTTGTAATTTTAATTATTTGGGTACTTAAAAAAATCTGTCCTCTTCTGACAAAACAATGAGGGTAGGTCCAATGATGCAGAGTTTGATGGGGGGGCTCAGCAACACTTGGTGGACTTTTTTAAGCACCAGAGAGCACCCATCATGAGTGCGCATTCGAGCATGTGCAAGGATATGTAACCACTCTTCCTGTGGTGGTAAATTTACATTAATTTTTTATATACATCATCGTGAACTTTTACCTTTTAACTGTTCCAAAAATTTGAATGGATATTTTGCTGCCTTTTCATCTTTATTCGTAATAGTTATAGACTGGAGAAGAAATGATGGAATCTGATGTGCCCCAACATCCACAGGCAAAACAACAAACCCAAATCACAGACAATAGGGAGAACCCCCTTCAACATATCATAAGCCTACCAAAACAAGCAAATTTATCACTTACACAAATTTATACTATTAACATAACCCAATTAATTAAGTAATCAAATATCTGAAACATTAAACTGAAGTTAAATGGACCAAGGTAACGGGGAGACAGCTTGCAAGATTCGCACTTTAAGGGAATATTTCTTGAGGATAACCAGATGGACTGACCTTGAGAGTACTGGGGGGCTGGAGACTGGCGCTTGTCTGCCAATTGCCGATTCCTCTGAGCCGTAGCCTCAGAGGCTGCCTGTGTTCTGCGCCACACACTGCCTTACAGCGCTGGAGGTAATGTTGGATAGACGGGACCACCAGCTCGTGCTCTTGGCGAGGAAAAAGCAGCGGTTGGTATCTTAACGAGGCCTCAAAGGGGGAAAGTCCGGTGGCAGACCTAACCAGGGAGTTATGAGAAAGCTTGATCCACGGTAGGTATGTGCTCCAGGTACTCAGGTTGGCGGCGGTGACACAACGTAGGGCTAACTCCAGGTCCTGGTTAGTCCCTTCCGTCTGGCCGTTGGACTGCGACTGAAAAGCAGAAGTTAGACATTGATGCCCCCAGCCCCATACCTGTGAGATGAATTGCGGGCCCTGGTCCGACACTATGTCCAGTGGGATGCCATGAAGGCGCACAACGTGGGTGGTGAGAAGATCTCTCTGACTGTAGGGAGTTTGTAGGGAGTTTAGTGAGGGCAACGAAGTGAGCGGCCTTAGAGAACCGGTCGACTATATGGTCAGGATGACTGTGTTACCATCGGACGGGGGCGAGGCAAGCCAGTGACGAAATCCAGGGCGATGTGGGACCAGGGCCGCCCAGGTACAGGTAAGGAAGTGGCTGGAGGAGGCCTGGAGAGAGCGTCGGGCTTGACGTTCCGGGAGCCAGGGCGGTAGGTGAGCGTGAAGTCAAAGCAACTGAAGAAGAGCACCCACCTGGCCTGATGTGAGTTCAGCCGCTTCGCAGTCTGGATATAGGCCATGTTCTTGTGATCGGTCCAGATCACGATGAGGGCTGCGTCGATCCCTCCAACCAGTGTCGCCACTCCTCCAGCAGCAACTTGACCGCCAGCAGCTCCCAGTTGTAATTAGCCTCTGCTGGTGAAAGGCGGTGGGAGAAGAAGGCACAGGGATGCAGCCGAGCGTCCAGACTTTGTCTTTGTGACAGTACCGCCCCCACTCTGACATCTGAATCATCCACCTCCACCACGAATTGCAGGGCTGGATCAGGCTGGATCAGGCTGAACAGCGTTTTTAGTCGGTTGAAGGCTCTTTCAGCTTCCTCGGTCCAGGTAAAGGGGTGGGAGGTGAGTGCTGTCAACGGAGCCGCCTCCTGGCTGTAGTTGTGGATGAAGCATCGATAGAAATTGGCAGACCCCAGGAAATGCTGCAGGAGCTTCCGGTTGGTCGGGTTGGGCTCTCACCTTTTCCGGGTCTGCTTGCACCCGACCCTCTTTCAAGATGAACCTGAGGAAGCTGACCTGGGCTGGGCTGACCTGGGCACTGGCACTTCTCTTTTTTAACGAAGCTGCAGCACCTGGCGGATGTAGAGCTGATGGTCAGACAGATTTCTAGAATAGTTTAGAATATCATCCAGGTAAACAAAAACAAAACGGTTCAGGAAATCATGGAGGACGTCATTAATGAGGGCCTGGAAGACGGTGGGGGCATTAGTCAGTCCAAACGGTATCACCCAATATTCGAGGTGGCCCAGGGGGGTGTTGAAAGCCGTCTTCCATTCATCTCTTTCACGGATCCGCACCAAGTGATAGGCATTACGGAGGTCCAGTTTGGTGAATATGGTTGCGCCCTGAAAGGGAATAAAAGCAGAGTCTGTTAGTGGCAGTGGATACTTGTTTTTGACCGTAATGTTATTTAGGCCGCGGAAATCAATACATGGCCTGAACCCCGCCCTTACAGGAGATTTGGATGGTCGGATGATTCCGGGTAAATATCACCACATTTTAACATGTGCAATGCAGCAGTTATCATTTGGTTCTATGCAGCCACATGGTTTTATCACACAGGTTCATAAACACTGTTCTTTGGTGGTCTATAACCACAAACCCGCTTAATTTTTCCTACTGCTACAACGTTGCAACTATTTACAGTGGCTTATTTCTGTACAAAGGGGCCTGTGTATCTGGATGCATGTTGTAAAATTATTTTTTTTGTGTGTGTTATTCAGTTAGAGATATAGAATTAACTGTTGTAATTTTAATTATTTGGGTACTTAAAAAAATCTGTCCTCTTCTGACAAAACAATGAGGGTAGGTCCAATGATGCAGAGTTTGATGGGGGGGCTCAGCAACACTTGGTGGACTTTTTTAAGCACCAGAGAGCACCCATCATGAGTGCGCATTCGAGCATGTGCAAGGATATGTAACCACTCTTCCTGTGGTGGTAAATTTACATTAATTTTTTATATACATCATCGTGAACTTTTACCTTTTAACTGTTCCAAAAATTTGAATGGATATTTTGCTGCCTTTTCATCTTTATTCGTAATAGTTATAGACTGGAGAAGAAATGATGGAATCTGATGTGCCCCAACATCCACAGGCAAAACAACAAACCCAAATCACAGACAATAGGGAGAACCCCCTTCAACATATCATAAGCCTACCAAAACAAGCAAATTTATCACTTACACAAATTTATACTATTAACATAACCCAATTAATTAAGTAATCAAATATCTGAAACATTAAACTGAAGTTAAATGGACCAAGGTAACGGGGAGACAGCTTGCAAGATTCGCACTTTAAGGGAATATTTCTTGAGGATAACCAGATGGACTGACCTTGAGAGTACTGGGGGGCTGGAGACTGGCGCTTGTCTGCCAATCGCCGATTCCTCTGAGCCGTAGCCTCAGAGGCTGCCTGTGTTCTGCGCCACACTGCCTTACAGCGCTGGAGGTAATGTTGGATAGACGGGACCACCAGCTCGTGCTCTTGGCGAGGAAAAAGCAGCGGTTGGTATCTTAACGAGGCCTCAAAGGGGGAAAGTCCGGTGGCAGACCTAACCAGGGAGTTATGAGAAAGCTTGATCCACGGTAGGTATGTGCTCCAGGTACTCAGGTTGGCGGCGGTGACACAACGTAGGGCTAACTCCAGGTCCTGGTTAGTCCCTTCCGTCTGGCCGTTGGACTGCGACTGAAAAGCAGAAGTTAGACATTGATGCCCCCAGCCCCATACCTGTGAGATGAATTGCGGGCCCTGGTCCGACACTATATCTATGTCCAGTGGGATGCCATGAAGGCGCACAACGTGGGTGGTGCAGAAGATCTCTCTGACTGTAGGGAGTTTGTAGGGAGTTTAGTGAGGGCAACGAAGTGAGCGGCCTTAGAGAACCGGTCGACTATGGTCAGGATGACTGTGTTACCATCGGACGGGGGCGAGGCAAGCCAGTGACGAAATCCAGGGCGATGTGGGATGTGGGACCAGGGCCGCCCAGGTACAGGAAGTGGCTGGAGGAGGCCTTTACTCCGGCCAGGGAGTCCTTGATATATTTTTCCATGGCCTCGTGCTCAGGTCTGGACAGGTTATATAGGTGGCTGGAGGGAAGGGGAGCGTAAGGCAACAAATCTATGGTGCAGTCATAGGGGTGATGAGGTGGCAGTGAAAGCGCCTTATCCTTACTAAATACATCTCTTAAATCATAATAGACGGGGGGAACTCCGAATAGTTCCACTGGCTCCACTGGAGGAGGAAATTGTATGGGGACTCCACCTGTAGGTGACAACCAACAGGTGGCATTCTCCAATTAAAAATCTTGCCTTGGGCACAATCAGTATGGGGCTTGTGGGTGGCAAGCCAGGGAAACCCCATAATGAGGGGTGTCTGAGGGGCAGAGATGAGAAGAAAATGAGAAAATTTGCTCACTGTGGTTACCTGAGAGGACAAGAGTGACTGGAAGGGTGCGACAGGTTACTTGGGCCAAAACTCTGCCATCCACGGCAAGGGCCTTGCGGGGTTTCTCCAATGGTTCCGAGGGAATGCCAGCCTGCTCTGCCACCTGCATGCACCATGAAGCTCTCCTCCGCCCTGGAATCGATAAGAGCCTGGGGGGGCAACCGCTGGAGCTGGTAACAGATAGTGGCTGAGATCTGGAAATGGGGCCGACTCCCACTGGGACTTTGAATCTGGCCCACCAGCACCCCCATGCTTACTGACAGGCCCAGTCTTTTGGTCGCAGCTGGCAAGCAGAAATAAAATGGCCACAGTATGTCCACTCCTCTCTCCCTGAGGATGGACAGATGTGCAATAGATGCCACATGTACAGAGAACATCATCATCAATCATATATGGAATTATACATGAGTTATAATAAATTGTAGATATACTGAGTTCTTTTAGCGTAGTTCCAGTGCACATTACACTAATGGGCAGAATTTGATCCTGTCTGCAGGCTGTTCTTCTTACAGTTGCAACACAGAGCACTGTTCTTAAATTCTTGGCACCAATGTCCTTTGTGCATATATTGTGTTGGAAGCTACTGGCATCTCTAATCAAGACTGTCAAAATACAACAACAACACAAACACATGAGTATCTGAGCATAATACAGTGAATGGTGTGTGTTGTGTTTTTCTTATGTAAGGGTACGGACCAGGCCCATCATGTTAACTTGAAGAGGTGACACTGATAACAGGAATACATGTAGTCAAAAGTCTCCAGGCGACATTATCTGTGACAGTGACCGCAATGCATGCATGTCTACAGGCAGGTGATACCCAGACCCTGCCTCATAAGTTTTCCATTTGTATCAAGCAGCACTAAAGTTGTTGCACAAGATGTTTGAGTTAATTTGGCTTACTTGACATTGCACATCCTGCAGTGTGACTGTTAAAACGATATATCATTCAGCCCTGTTCCCCTGTTCCCAATATCAGGATGCCTTTATGATTTTTTCACAGTGCAAATAGTCCTTTTGCTAGAACACACCATTTATTACTTCTTATTTCCTTCAATATAAATGTACACATACACATATAGCTATGTATGGCAAACTAGAGTTAGTAGAGATAAGGACCACAGTGCATAGGTTATTGGGAATTTCAAATTGGGAGAAAATGGAGACAATTTGCAAAAGGGTCACAAACACTAGTTCCTATAAGCCATAGCCTTAGCATCAGTGATGTTACAAAGAGGTCCTTTGCAAGATGTATTCTAAAGAACACTTATATCATGGCTATATTATAGAGATTAAATTAAGTTGGTGATAAAGTATTAGATCAAGTGCCATGTATTCAGGGACATCCTACCTAATCGTAGGATGAGATTAACAGTTATTATTACCATACAACATAAAGAAAAACTGGTTCACATATTGTTTGCAAATTAACAAACTTGTGTATTACAAAATCTCTCCTGGCTGAGATTATGCTTATTTTGCCCCCTTGTTTGTCATTTATGGATAAGCTACCAGTGGAAATGCTTTTCATAACAGACCAAAAGCACTTGGCTAATTGGTTTTTCCTCTCCTCTGCCTCCCTGCCCTCATCCCTGCTCCACCTCATCACCATACAATCTTTGTCTCTCACTCCACATCTTCTTTCTACTTCCACATTAATAGTCATTTTGTTCTTTTGTCTTTTTTTACATCTCTATCCATACCTTGTTATCTACTCACACCCAGCTGCTGGTACAGGACTGAAATAGCAGGATAACAGAGCTCCTATATGAGCCACGGCAGTTCAACAGTTGTATACACCAACTTCAAATTCTGATTATCCTCTACTTTGTTTTTCTCTTTTCACCCTCCCTTTTCTCTCCGCACCCCACACTTTCTTTCAGGGCTGCTGAGTTCAGATCAGGATTCTGTGTACACTCAATGCTATGTTCTATACAATTATGTACAGTTTCCATTATTTCATATCTGTCTTTTTTAACCACTTCTGTTTGCTTTCTAGGAGTGCAGAATGATGAAGATGTGAAGCAGATGTTGCAGGGTTCCAATATGGTAAAGGTAAAGGTATTACTAACTGTGAACAGATAGTAGTTGTCAGTTGTTAGTCATAGTAATGGAATTAATTAGATTTCATGGATTCACTTATCATATGCAAAGGTTCGCTCACCTCGCTGGCAGAAGCGACGAACTCTAAAGCTGCTGGAAGATGGTGTCACTGTCTGGTGTCAATCCCACAAAACCTCCAGTCGGGCAAAAGAGCAACAATCCTGTAAGTGTGTGTGTTTTTTATATTGCATGGTCAGAATCAGAGTCAGAATCAATCATTTGTTGCACAGGCATTTGATTGCAGAAACCAAAACCACAAAATGTAGGGTACAGAGCAGAGGGTATTTTAAATGAACATCATTATGATAACCATAGACTGAAAGATAAGTGACAATTAAAAACTGAAAAGTGTGTATCTAGGGTCTACTACTGCATATGTTAAAATAGTATAAAGCCTATAGGCCTCTCTTCATCTCTGCTTCAGGCTTGCGGCTCAAGGTTTCTTTTCGAACACCTGAATCTCCAGCCAAAGTGTTCAGAACAGATTGCTAGTCCACTTGGGATAATTGTTGTAACTTTCTTAAACCCACACTGCAACAATCACAGCCACCTGATTAGCCAGATGTGCTGAAGTGAGCAACTAAGGAGGGTTTGCACAGGCTCTCTTTTTTAATTGTTTACACAACTATCTATGTAACTTTTTGTAAGTTACTACCAGCACCAGAGACAGACTGCCCAAGAGTGTGCAATTTTTATCCCATAGAACAATTATCACATCTTCCCCTTTTGTATGATGACATGCGAGGCAGAGTGTGGCCATTTAGAATGGTTATAAGCACTGCCTTTGGACATGGTCAGCTATAATTGGTACAAACTAGTTTGTTTAAAGCATACCCATACTGAAGAACCAAATCAATATCTGTCTTGTATGTATTAAACACTGAACATACACCCTTTAAATACCATCCTTTAAGGGGATCCACTGAGAGCAACCATCACCATGTGATTATTGTTAATAAGCAGAGCTTTCCTTTGCTATAGTAAATGTTCAGAAGAGCTCAGTGCTCTTAACATGTAAAGGTGAAACATGGCTGTACAATATCTATTTTTGTTAACTTTAAATGCTACTTACTGTCCTGTACAGACATAGAGTCACTTAAACTTGCTCCCCAGCTCTCTGAGGGGCACATACAATGCCTTAATTATAGAGCTGATCTATTTTGAGTGTAAGACAGCAGCCAATCCTGCTTTAGTTCAAACGGTGAGATTATAGGACATTACATCGTGGTGGGAGTTGGCCCTGGAGCCTGTGGTTTGATGCTATATAGTTACAACCAAATCACTAGGTCAGCTTTCCAAGAACAGTACAAGGCCTTTAATTGACATGAGATTAGATTTGCCTGTGATGTGGCACAGTGTGTATTTGGTGTCAGGGTGTGTGCGAGTGTGTGTATACACATATCATACATCTTCAAACTCTTGCTTGCTACCTGTGATACCCTGGATCATTACAGATATTTGTCCCCTCTATATCAGCAAATTTGTCGACAAACAAACTTAATGTTAAATTGAGATTTGGAATCTGTAGTGAGAGGCTGCTTTTATCTCATTCTGCTAACTGATACATTTGGGTGATGCTGTCATAAATGACATGTTAGAAGCGTTTCCACAGACACACCCAGCCTCTCTGATCCGTGCTTGCCTGTGAAAGCTCCTAAGTAGACTTAACCAGAGTTTACATGTGGATATGAGAAAGTGAAGGCTTATCCGCCAAACCCAGTAATTTATCCAACTAGTTTTAGACCAAATGCTTTGCTATAAAGTGACTGGGTGGTCTTGTGCAGTGGTTCCCAATGTTTTTGTCTTGTGGCCCTTTAGAATTAAGGTCTAATAGCCCTAATTACAGGTTATGTCCTAAATGTTGACAGGAATTGAGAGCAGTTTAACTTGTGATTTTTATCTGAGATAAAAATATAATTTGAAAAAATTTTTGACCCCTCAAACCCACCTTAATGGTGTGTTGATCTTGAGTTTTTGCCAAATACAGTGGCGACAATGGGAATTTTGATGTCTTGATAAAAAAAATCTCTTGGTCACATGGTCAGATCTTTTCCAAAATGCACATGCTTTTTTTTTTTTTTTTGAGAGAGAGTCCAGGCCTGTAGACACATATAGACCAATTTTAGACCAATGGACCAGTAGTCCAAGTTTGAATTGTTGTCATACCGCAACCCACTGGCAACAGGAAATGGAAGCACTTTTAGGCATTTGCTGATGCTCTACTTCACAAGCTCCTTCCATTTTCACAATTTCAAAACTGTATCAATGGATCATGAATTAAAGCATCATAGTTGCTGCAAGGGCCCGTTCACTGCTGTTTGCAGCTTTAATTCAGAATCGATTTTCATGAAATTTGGTTCGTTATAAATGTTGACTGTGCTGCTTACTTGTTCAAGTTTTACTTGTCACATGTGATCATACAAGGTATAATCATTGTGAAATGTGTCAGTTTTAGCTCTTCTGACCATTCAACAAATATAGGTCTAAAATAGATTAAGAAGATAGAGTAGCAGTAAACAATAATAATTACCAGAGTAGCGACTAGCAATAAAGGAAGTTAAAAGAGTCCCAGGGCAAGTTTAGACATTGTACTGAATCAGGATCTGAGTTGTCTGAGGGCAGAAGCTCTTCCTGAACCTCTCGGTGCTTGCCTAGTGCATTAGATATCCTCTTCACCATAGCAATGAAAAAAAGAACACCAGCGAGTTGCTGTTCGTGGTGGATGTGGAGCGTGGCGTGGCCTTCCAGGTCAGGCTGTGCCGGTGCCTGTTGAACTCTAGCCAGTAGACAGCACTGACCTGCACAAGAATCCGGACAAGCTGCCCAACAATGAAGGAACACAATGCGATTGAATGGCACTGTCTGGTATTCCAGGATTTTTGGAGTAACAGAGGACCTTACAGTTTCTGATATCCTGTTGGAGACTGATGCAGGCACAGGGGCCATCCAGTTTATTGTCCAATGCCTTTACACTGGATAGCAGGATAGATCTTCAAATCTAGTCGGTGAATTTTTAACAATAATAATAAGAATAATACCTTTTATTTATAGAGTGCTTTTCATGGTACTCAAAGACACTTTACAGTTAAAAATGGTCAAAGAAGGCAACACATTAAAAACATTACTAAAGCTAAGACTGAAGCTAAGAAACAAAAACACAAACTAAAAGCATACGACATTAATCAAACTTTAAAAGCAGTTATGGAAAGGCAAGGTTTGACTAGTGATTTGAACATGGGCAGATCAGTGCAGTCCAGTGCTTTGTCCTGAATGGTGGAGACAGAACGTAAGAATTAGAAGAAGAGAGGGTGCGGAATAGAGCACGGTGGTGGAACAGGTCGGTGAGGTAGGAGGGGGCCTGATGGAGGGCTTTGTGAGTGAGGAGAAGAACTGAATTGAATTTATTGTTGGACAGGGAGCCAGTGGAGGTTACAGAGGACAGAGGTGATGTGTTCACGAGAGTGGGTCAACAGCAGGGCAGCAGATGTCTCAATATACTGGAATTTATTTAGTATTTGGATGGTATACTATACAGATGCTATTGCAGTAATCAATTCTGGATGTGATGAAGGTGTGGATCAGGGTCTCGGCAGCAGAGGAGGAGAGAGATGGGAGAGGAGTTGAGCTGTGTTTTAGGTGTTTAGGTGGAAAAACCTTCAAAGACCTGCTGTTGCTATTGCAATGTATTATTCATTACGCAGTAGTAGTCTGATTTTGAGGGGTTAGGGATGCTCTTAAACTAATGAAGTCCCATGACCTAATCCTAAAATGAAGTAAATTTCATTTAAAATTTTGTGTATTTTTGGCCATTTAATCAAATCAAATCAAATCAAATTTATTTATTTAGAGCCCAAAATCACAAACATTGTTTGCCTCGGAGGGCTTTACAATCTGTACAGTTGTGACACCCTCTGTCCTTAGACCCTCGAACCGAGTCAGGAAAAACTTCAAAAAACCCTTTATGGGAAAAAGAAGAAACCTGAGGAAGAGCCACAGATGAGGGATCCCTCTCCCTGGGACGGACAGACGTGCAATAGATGCCACATGTACAGAGAACATCATCATCAATCATATAGGGAATTATACATGCTGAGTTCATGGGTTTAGTCCACGTATGAGGTATCACAAGTAATGGAAATGAGTCCGTGAGTCCAGGTGCATCTCCTAGATGTCCTCATATGGAGCTCTGGCCACTCGGTCTTCTCTCCACAACACAGACACAGATCATGTCCCCACCAGGCCAGTGAACCTCAGACAGATGGAACCACAACCAGAATCAGTGAGGAACCTGCAAGACTGGAGAGAACAAAGAGGACCGGGGCTCCGGCAGTAACATGCACTTTACAGGACATAAGAGTATTCACATTAATCCGCTTTTAACCAATTTAACTTTAATTTAACCACTTTAACTACTTTAACCAGTTTAACCACTTTAGCCACTTTTACCAGTTTATAAGGTGACTCCAGTTTGCTTTGCACTACTACCATAATAAGAGTAGAGGAAGCAAAGGAAGAGGAAGCAGAGAAAGAGGAAGCAGAGACAGAGGAAGAGGGAGAGGTGCCCGACGCATCATGGGAGCCCCCCGGCAGTCTAAGCCTATAGCAGCATATAACTAAGGGCGAGCCTGTGCCCACCCTAACTATAAGCTTTATCAAAAAGGAAGGTTTTAAGTCTATTCTTAAACACTGACACTGTGTCTGCCTCTCGGACCCAGACTGGGAGCTGGTTCCAGAGAACAGGGGCCTGATAGCTGAAGGCTCTGCCCCCTAGACTACTTCTGGAAACCCTGGGAACTACAAGTAAGCCTGCGTTTTGGGAGCGCAGCACTCTAGTCGGATGATAAGGAGTTATCAGTTCATTAAGATATGATGGTGCCAGACCATGTAGAGCCTTATATGTGAGGAGTAGGATTTTAAAATCCACTCTAAATTTTACAGGGAGCCAATGCAGAGAAGCCAGTACTGGAGTAATATGGTCTCTTTTCCTGGTTTTAGTCAGCACCCGAGCAGCAGCATCAGCACCCGAGCAGCGGCATTCTGGACAGCGGCATTCTGGACCAGCTGTAGAGTCTTTAACGACTTGTTTGGGCGGGCAGCCTGATAAAAGTGAATTACAGTAATCCAGCCTGGAAGAGACAAATGCATGGACTAATTTTTCAGCATCGCTTTGGGACAAAAAGTGCCGAATTTTGCGATGTTTTGCGCAATGTTGCGCAGGTGGTAAAAGGCAGACCTTGAAATTGAAATATGCTTAATATGGGTGTCGAAGGACATATCCTGATCAAATAAAACACCGAGAGGTTCCTTACAGTGGTGCTGGAGGCCCAGTTAATGCCATCCAGCAAGGCTATCTTAGGAGAAAACGTGTTTCCTCAGGTGTTTCGGACCTAATAGGATCACTTCAGTTTTATCTGAGTTCAACAGCAGGAAATTTCTGGTCATCCAAGCCTTTATATCTTTAAGGCAGGCCTGGAGTTTCAGGAGCTGATCAGTTTTGTCTGGCTCCATTGATAAATATAATTGGGTGTCATCAGCATAACAATGGAAATCTATGGAGTGCCTCCTGATGATATTGCCAAGGGGCAGCATATACAAAATAAACAGAATTGGACCTAGCACTGAACCTTGTGGAACTCCATGACAGACTTTAGTATGCACAGAGGATTCATTATTAATATGGACAAACTGAGACCAATCTGATAAGTATGATCTGAACCAGTTTAATGCAGACCCTTTAATGCCAAGCAGTTTTTCCATTCTCAGCAACAGAATGTGATGGTCAACTGTATCAAAGGCAGCACTGAGGTCTAACAGGACAAGTACAGACAGAAGCCCTCTATCTGATGCTGTCAACAGGTCATTGGTGACTTTCACAAGTGCTGTTTCTGTGCTATGGTGAGCTCTAAATCCTGACTGAAAAACTTCAAAAAGACTATTACTGTGGAGATAATTACATAACTGGCTGGCAACGGCTTTCTCTAGGATCTTAGACAAAAAGTGGGAGGTTGGATATTGGTCTGTAATTGGCTAACACATCTGCATCAAGTGTAGGTTTTTTGATCAATGGTTTAATTACAGCTACTTTAAAAGACTTGGGTACAAAGCCTGACACCAGAGACAGATTAATAATATGCAGCAGCGATGTACCAATAAATGGGAAAACTTCCTTAAGCAGCGTAGTTGGGATCGGGGTCTAGGAGACAAGTTGTTGCTTTCGATGATGAAACTAACGAGGAATAATTCGGGAAGGCCAATTGGAATAAAACTGTCTAAGCAATTGTCAGGTTTTAGTGTATCTGCTCCTAAATTTCCTGAGTCTGAAGGCACGTTAGATAGGGCTTAGGGCTTACACAGTTTACAGGCTTTCCTATATGTTTTGAGACTCTCTTTCCAGGCTAGGTAGCGAGAGTCCTCCTCTTTGGTGGAGCGCCATATCCTTTCCAATTGTCATGTTGTTTGTTTTAACTTGTGAGTTGCAGAGTTAAACCATGGTGCCAATCTCTTTTTGTTTTATGATCTTTCTTTTTAGGGGCGCAACAGAGTCCAGAGTGCCTCTGAGTGAGTCCATGGTGTTACTAACAAGTTGGTCAATTTGGGGGGAGCTCAAAAAATTATGAGAGTCGTCAGAGATACTAGGAAATCTTACTGACTTTAATGCTGTCGGAATTGCTTCCTTAAATTTAGTCCTAGTACAATCAGGTAATCCATCTAGTGAACACTAATTTTTCTAGAGGTGCATAGTCCAGAGTAGAGTAATAGGAATTCAAATGATACTAAGTAGTGGTCTGATAATATAGGATTTTGGGGGGAGACTATTAAGTGCTCAATATCAATACCATAGGTGAGGACCAAATCAAGGGTGTGATTGTGACAGTGAGTTGGAGAATTTACCCTCTGAGAAAACCCAATGGAGTCCAATAATGAGATGAATGCTGTGCTAAGACTGTCACTATCCATGTCCACATGAATATTGAAAATCACCTACAATAATTACCTTGTCATTTTCAAGGACTAAATTTGACAAGAACTCTGAAAATTCAGATAAGAATTCAGAGTATGGGCCTTGGGGGGCGGTACACTACAGCAACTAAGATTGGCTTTGTGCTCCTCCAGGCTGGAGATGAAAGAGTAATAGTAAGGCTTTCAAATGAGCTGTAGCCCTCTTTAGGCCGAGAATTTATTAATAGGGCTGAATTAAAAATGGCTGCAACTCCACCTCCTCGTCCAGTGTCTCGAGGAACATGAATGTTACAGTGACTCGGTGGAGTGGATTCATTTAGGCTAACAAATTCTTCCTGACCTAGCCAGGTCTCAGTAAGGCAGGAACAGGTCTATATCAGAGTCTGATATCAAATCATTTATCAGAACAGCCTTAGAGGCCAGAGATCTGATGTTTAAGAGGCCACACTTAATTTTCTTATGGTGCTGTTGCTGAGTTGCTACAGCAGTTGTGGGTTACAGGGGTCAAACTTTAACTAACTCCTAGAGAATTTCATGATCAACTTCAAAGTTTGGCATTGCAATTTAAAGGCATGTGCAATGACAAGTTGTCCTTATGTTGAGTTTTCATTCATTGGCATGGGTATGGTGACTGTTTCAACATGAAAAAGAAATGTTGTAACTCCACTCTACATGGTCAGATCTTTTCCAAATTTCACATTTTCATGATAGTCCTGGCTTAAAGACATCTACAGGCTTATTTTGAATCATAGTTATAGAGCCATCTACTAGCAAGAGAAAATGACAGCTCTTTTGGCATTGTGCTTTCACAAACTCGTCCTGTTTCACAATTTGAGAACCATGTTGACAAATCTCCAGTGATAGCCTCGTGACTGCTGATCTCCTTGTTGGGTACAAGAGTGTGAGAGCCCATTTATCGCTGCTTACACCATTAATGTAAATATTACTGTTGTACTTTGGGTACTATCCAAATTGTATATAATGCTTTGGCAAAATTGGCTTTGAAACTTTCATGCCAGTAAAGCCTTTTGAATTTAATTTAATTGGCTATATTGCCACCTACTGGTCCATCACGTTATTTTGAGTATTTTTTTCATTTTTTCATTCTCATGTTGACAGAGATATTTTGTAAAATGACAGGTGTGTGAACAGAATTTCTTTTTAAATGGAGGGTGAAAATATCACTTTTAACAATGTAAGTTAAAAGGGGCATTAGTTTAAGTGATTCAGTAATACCAACTTAAATAACATACTAAACAGAGGTATTGGAATGGGAAGAACAATGATTAACAACATTAATCCATTTTTAAATCTGATTAAATCATGATTTAAATTGACATTATGTTTTTATTTTAAACCTATATTCAATTTAATCCTGTGGCACTAAAACTTGAAAGTCAAATTTAAATGTCATCTTGTACTACCTTTAAACTGAGCCTTGCAGAGGTTTAACTTAGCTTCCTTTTTGAGGTGGAACAAAAACAACTGAGATCCAGTTGCCAGCTGGAGCTGCAAGAAGAAGCAGAAGTAAGAAATAATATTAAGTAAACAATCAAATAAATAAATAAAAGATAAAAATAAGATAACCACCATCATCAACACCACCACAACAACATTAATAGTGCTGCCAATGATAATGATGCCAGTGACAGCAACACCAGTATTATTGAAAAAAATAATAACCATAATAACAACATACACTACATGACTGGGAATGGAAAAATGTATAAGTAAGTAGTTAGTGCTCATAGTTATGATTAAGATGGTTTGAGGAAGCGGTTAATAGAGAAAAGATGAAAAGAGCAGAAAAATGAATAAATAAAGGGAGGGAGGGATAGATTAGAAGGAGCACAGGTGTGTGTAGGTCTGTTGGGTGTATGTGTATGATGTCTATTTGTGTGCAAATGTATGTCAGATTATCATGGTGTATGTATAATGTCAGATGTCTCATACTACTATGTACTATGATTCTCATACTACTGTTCAGAGAGAATGACAGTTTTAGACAATGTGACTGAAAGTAATTTCTAAATAAGTTAAACTGCAAACAATACAAATATCACTTGGATAGGAAATGACTAATAATAACAATAACAGCTATAATAACAATGGAAATATGACAAGTGATAGAAATATGCATAAAAATAGCAACAAGTTAAGTTAAACTGCAAACACTAGAAATGTCACTTATAAAAACAAAAATAGAAATATGATTAATAATAGCAATAACAACTGTAATTATGGGGTGGCATTTCTTTGGGGGGCCGCACAGCCCTCCATGTGCTCGCCAGAGGTAGCCTGACTGCCATTAGGTATACCGAGATGAGATCCTCAGACCCCTTGTGAGACCATATGCTGATGCAGGTTGGCCCTGGGTTCCTCCTAATGCAAGACAATGCTAGACCTCATGTGGCTGGAGTGTGTCAGCAGTTCCTGCAAGATGAAGGCATTGATGCTATGGACTGGCCCACCCGTTCCCCAGACCTGAATCCAATTGAGCACATCTGGGACATCATGTCTCGCTCCATCCACCAACGCCACGTTGCACCACAGACTGTCCAGGAGTTGGCGGATGCTTTAGTCCAGGTCTGGGAGGAGATCCCTCAGGAGACCATCCGCCACCTCAACAGGAGCATGCCTAGGCGTTGTAGGGAGGTCATACAGGCACGTGGAGGCCACACACACTACTGAGCCTCATTTTGACTTGTTTTAAGGACATTACATCAAAGTTGGATCAGCCTGTAGTGTGTTTTTCCACTTTAATTTTGAGTGTGACTCCAAATCCAGACCTCCATGGGTTAATAAATTTGATTTCCATTGATAATTTTTGTGTGATTTTGTTGTCAGCACATTCAACTATGTAAAGAACAAAGTATTTAATAAGAATATTTCATTCATTCAGATCTAGGATGTGTTATTTTAGTGTTCCCTTTATTTTTTTGAGCAGTGTATATAGATCATTGATCTTAATATAATGAATCCACACCCATGTCAGTTATTCATATTCATATCATGTGCAGTTTATTTATCTAATGCAATAACACAACCATAACAGCTTTGCTCTTTGTTCTCTTGTTTTTTCTCCCTCTGCCTCCTCCTTTTGTCTCTGTTTCCCTCACACATCTTCAGTCTCTGTCATGGAAGTGGAGTGTATTCGTGAGGGTTGCCAGTCAGAGACATTGCAGCAGATGATTGGCTCAGTATCTGAAGACCGGTGTTTGACATTGGTCTTCAAAGGGTCCCGCAAGAGCCTGGATCTCCTCTGCCAGAGCCATGAGGAGGCTCAGCACTGGGCACATGGCATTCGAACCCTGCAGGAGAGAGTGGAGAATATGACTCAAAAGGAAAAACTTGACCAATATCCTAATTTTTGTTGATTTTGAATCCTGGAACTGTATACACTGTACATGGGGAGATAATCGCAGTAAGAAACATACTGATAGGTGACAAATTAAGGAAAACCTGAATAAAGTGGAAAAAATAACATGCAGATCTGGTGGCTCTAAAACGTTGTGGGTGGCATTTTGCTGGCATGGTTTGTGTCCACTGAGAGGGAAGGGTTACTGCAAATCAAAACAGTTGTTTTAAGTGATCACCTATATACTATGATATATCCTATATTTCTATCCTGATGGGAGTGGTCTCTTCTAGCATGGAAATTCCCTAATCCATAGGGCTCGACAGGTTACTCAATAGTTTGATGAGTAAAAAAAAAATTCATAGCAGTTACCAGATCTTAATCCAGTTGAATACCTTTGAACTTGCCTTTTGGACCAATTTGTTAGACAGAGCTCTCCACCACCATCAAAACACAAAATATTGAATATCGAAAAAATGTTGTTCCATTCTTCCAGAACAGTTCAAGAGACTTAAGGAATCAATGCCAAGGTGCAGTGGCACCTCTTAGCTACACGTGGTGGCCCAACACCTTATTGACAAACTTTATCTTAGTTTTTCTTTCATTTCTTAATTTATCATCCATCTGTATATACATTCTGAAAATTTTTTGAAGAACTTTTATTGGAGGTCCTAAAATACCTTGGGATTCCTAAACCAGAGTGCCAACTGTGTAACATGTATCCAGCACTTTTACCATCCTCCACTTTTTTGAAAGAAACCCAGAATGCCAGCACAAAGTACTGAGAGGCAGGTGTTATGTGCTTTAAAAGTAACTGTTAAATTATAAAACCACCAATTACTGAACATTTTCTTGCTGCTTCCTTGACTGTGTGTCACCTGGATTCAAGCTTACCTTAGTCGGGCCGACCAGAACCACGATGATAAGATGAGCTATGATGAAGTCCAGACACTGTTGAAGATGATCAACATAGACCTCAGTGACCAATATGCCCGCAGCCTCTTCCAGGTACCAGAAAATGCACACACACAATTTTAAAAACACTGGGATTTCAATCAGTAATTAAAAGTGCTTTATAAAATCATTTGACTTTGACCATTGACACACCACCACTAACTTTGTGTTACCTAGGTCTGACAATTGACACCAGCTCGAAAATAGATGTTTATTTTCATCTGTGTCTGACTATGATTCTCTGACAGAAATGTGACAGGTCAGCTGACGGTCGTCTGGACCACTGGGAGATTGAGGTTTTCTGCAGGGAGTTGTTACGGAGACCTGAGCTGGATGCTGTGTTTCTCCGCTACTCTGCAAATGGCTGTGTACTTTCCACTGTGGACCTGAGGGATTTCTTGAAGGACCAGGGAGAGGATGCTTCACTCACCCATGCCCAAAGCCTCATACTGACCTATGAACTTAATGAGTGGGGTATGGTGCTAAGTAACAACATATTGAAAAGTACCAAAGTGTGTTAATCAAAATAACTTTGATAATTCCATTGGGTGCTACCTACCCAGCACCAAATGGAGCCAGACACGGCTAACAGCTCGATGTTAAAGAAAAGTGAAAGACAAAAATGTCTAGCAGCTAAAAACCCAGATATTCTAATCTTTGGTACAGACAAAAATAGAGCTAAAAGAAGGATGAATATAGGACTTGCCTGAAAATGCCTTGACATAAAATAGAGACTAAGGAGATAAGAGACATAATCTTGTGCCAGTCCATCATGTAACAATTAAAATAATCTCAATCAATTATATATTTGATTGCCAACCACTAAATGGAGGCCACTGCCAAGGAGATTTTCTTCTTGGTACCAGTGAGTTTTACATAGTAGTAGTCAATACATGATCAGATAAAAGCATGCAAGATGGTCTCCACTATAGACCCAGTGTGGAAACATGTATACTTAACGACACGTGTTTGTCTAATGTCTGTCAAATTCTGCGGCAGAATCAAAATTTTCAGCCAGGATTTGCACTTCTCTCTCCAGCTCTCTTGTTCTTTCTTTACAAAACTTTCTGTCACCTTTCATGTAGCCCTAGGAATATCTCTGAGGAAATTGAACATAGTGTATAGTACTCTCCATATTTAAACAACACCACTTCTGCCCACCTTTTAATGGCTGACCCTGACATTCGCCCTAGAGTGTGGCAACAACTTTAAACATATTTGATTTCTGGATCATAGTTGGACAAAACATCGAGTTCTGAACAAGCGTAGCCCAACCCCCAAGTCTGAACAGCAAGAGATGACATGCGGGTTTGTGTCTTTTGTTTTAAAAAATGCTATCAGTTGTTATACTGTATATATAAAAAACTATATAGTTATCAACTGCAGCACCAGTTTGCACACTACATAACAATTCCTTTCCTTTACTGACTTGTATTTCTTTTGCCCTGTACAGCCCAGAAGAACCAGTTCATGACCCCCAATGGCTTCACCATGTACATGCTGTCTAAGGAGAACTGTGTGTTTAACCCGGACCATGCTAGGGTTTATCAAGACATGACACATCCACTGACACACTACTTCATCTCCTCCTCCCACAACACCTACCTCACCAAGGACCAGCTGACTGGGGACAGCAGCACAGAGCCCTACATTCGGTAAGGATGAAAAAGACCACACACATAGCTACATTACGTACATATGTATACCATATGTAATCCAGTGCTTTTGCGTACCCAGCACCTGCTGCTATTTCCCGGCTACAGGGTCCTGCAATTAGCAAGCACATGTCACATGAAAGTAATTCATATATCTATCAAAGGCAAAACAACGTACAGTACTTGCTATGGTAACAACATTTTTTTTGCTATTAAAGGGTACTATTAGAGGGGGCTACTCTGAATTGACACAAGCTTCCCTACTTGCTAGACCAAGGGAAGAAGTCAGGGGGCCGTGAAGAGGGTCTTTTAGTTGGACTCTAAAAGTCCAAGAAGGTCCAGCTCGGAAAGGAGGTCCTGGTCCTATCCCAGGCTT
The DNA here is from genome assembly GCA_023238725.1 of Scortum barcoo. Classification (NCBI taxonomy): domain Eukaryota; kingdom Metazoa; phylum Chordata; class Actinopteri; order Centrarchiformes; family Terapontidae; genus Scortum; species Scortum barcoo. The sequence goes on from CM041542.1 coordinate 10,878,359, forward strand.
TTGTCGATATGGTGGGCACCTGCTGATGTTGACTGTGAAAACTGTGGGAACATTAAAACACCTCAGTATAGTACCATAGTACCTAAACCTTAGATCTGTTTTGTATTTCCACCACAGACAGTACTTTTATGTTTACGTAGAGGGCACAATTTCACATCTAAAGGCATTTCAGTCACAGACTTATAAGATGTAGGAAAGACAGAAAATCGTACAAGGTAGAACAAGAACTGTTGAGCCAAGGAGCAGAAACAGAAGCAGATTTTGGCCACAGCTGCGCTTATTTGTGCAGCAGTTTGCTTTATCTGCCGTGATTAAGGCTGTGACTTTAGCTGGGTTAGCATTCTGAGCTAGCAGCTCACAAGCAAGTGCATCGGATTAGTGGCAAGTCCTTAAGTTACAAGTTTACTTACTGAATCATCTCTGTTTTAGAGAGCCCTAATCATGATTTTTCTCCTAGTGCACTGAACAATGGTTGCCGCTGTGTGGAACTGGATTGTTGGGATGGAGATAAAGGAGAGCCAGTCATCTATCATGGGCACACTCTCACGTCCAAAGTGCCATTTGTCAAAGTAATTGAGACTATCAATGAATATGCTTTTAAAGTGAGTACTACTGGAATCAGGGTTATTTTAATTGTCAACTGCAAACATTTTGCATTGGTCACATTCACACAGAGATATAAGATTGAAATATATTTTAAAATTCTTTTTTCTGGTCTTCTAAATTAATTGATTGAATTAATTTGTGTGGACAAAGATGATGTACATCTCAAATCAGTTTGAAAAACACTTTTTTAAACAGCCAAAAAGTTGATTCCTTGATTACTGTTGTCCCTTTCTTCCAGGCATCTCTGTATCCTCTGATTCTGTCCCTAGAGAACCACTGTTCCGTGGAGCAACAGACAGTAATGGCTCGACATCTTCGATCCATCCTGGGAGATAAGCTGCTCATTAAGCCCCTAAGTTATCTAAATCCTCAGAGCATGCCTTCTCCAGAGGTAGTTTATTGAAACCACATTCAGTTTTTTCTTACAGTGGCAGTTTCTGTGGTTGTCTGAACAGAGATTAAAACCTAACATAAGTGAATATATTATCCAGATAAATATTCAGAGTGTGCTTGCTACATTTGGAATGGAATACAGATGTAGCTAAACATATCCAATCAGTGGCTCTCAGGGATTTCACTCTGGCACACCTTTTGATATCTAAACTCTCTCCAACTCGGTGGCAGGACTTTTATTTCTTTCTTATCTATGGGAGCTGTTTCTCCATCTTGATGGCAACTGGTACTTTATTTGGATTCATATTCATTCATTCAAAGTAGAATTGTGAAGCACATGAAAATTATCCTCTCATTTCTTTCTTGTGGATAAGATGATAGAGCAATGTGTTTGCAATTGGAAATAACTTCTTTGGTAGCTTGTATTTCCACAAGGTCCCTTCAAGCTATCCACTTCATAGCAGTCCTATATGACTCAATTTTGTTGGCCCTCTCAATTTCCTCTTTGCTTTAAGGTATGAAGATCTTGCTGGAAAAGTAATTAAAGGTTCTGCAAGAAAATTATTTAAAAAGATCACTCTGCATACTGTGGACCCAGATGTGGTCCTAACCACTGTGCATATGTCACAGCTGCAAATTGAGGAACTGCGGGTGGGATCTGGGAGTGGAAAAAGTTTCAGATATATCTCACTTCACTCAGATTGCAAAATGTCTGGGTCTGACAAATCCAAGGCCCTTCCTGTGTTCCATGCCCTCACTGACTGTGACACAGTGTCTACATTTGCATCTGGGGCAAGAAGACAGCCTACGTGAAATGCGATTGACTTGACAGAAGATCATGGCTCTGTCCAAAAAGCATTCCAAAAGAGGTCATTTCCATCGTAAAGCACATTGTTCTTTCCTTCGATTGCACCTGCAACCAGCTCATTTTGCATTGTTCATGAAGAAAGTTAGAGGAATCAAGGAAATTCCCCCAGCTAAGGACCCACTGGTGTGGCATCTCAACATAGCTGTCCACTAAAAGGACACTGTCTGGAACAAGCACTTGAGGTGTCAACAAATATGCCATGTGGTCATACTGGATATTGTTCTTTTCTTTATAGTCAGTCCATTTTTAGGGTTAATGAACAGAAAGATTAAGTTTTTAAAACTCTAGATGTGCATGCAACAGACATGATCTTAAAAAGTCTAGCCCAGGTTTTTAGATATTATGATTTCCTTTTCACCTCACTGAATTCACCATTAACTATTCACTTGAACAGTTTATAATGTAGTATATGGTTCCATTTTAATCCCTGGCCATATAGACACAGCAGTAGACATCAAATTTTCTGTGTTACCATGTTTTGGTAGGTGACTACTGCTAAAGCCCATTACTCAAGTTTAGAGTCACTAATACAAGGGGTTAGGATTACTAGTTAGAGTTACTACTTCTTAAGCACAGTGCTTGGTAGGGGAGTGGTTAGGGTAACAACTAGTCAACAGTTAGGGTTAATTTTGCTAAAGCATAATGCTTGGTACTATAGAGGCAATAGTCAAAATTCTACTATTTAAGTACAGTACTTGACTAAATGTACCTGATCACTTTTTATCCCCTGAAGACTAGTGATTAAAGTAAGGGAAATATTTTAATAATGTTTATAGTAGTGGTAGTAGCAGTATAACTTTAGTAGCAGTAAAGGGTGCTGTATTAGTGACTCATAGTGTGAAATAAGTTGTTAATGTATAGTGTTTGTAATGTTTTGGTTGTGTGCAGGACCTAAAAGGTAAAGTCCTGGTAAAAGGGAAGAAGGAGCGCATGGTGGCAGAATTCCCAGCTAGCTCCTCAGACCTTAGCTCCTCAGATGATGAGGCCAGCTGCACTGAAAGCAAATCAATGAGAAACAACAAAGACAAAAAGGTGTGTACAAAACCAAAGGCTCAACATTGTCCTAGCAGCAGTGGTTCTGCTCAATTTTAGGAGGGACTTTGGTGTAATCCGGTAAGAATGCTGTCTGTGGAATCACTAAATATTGAAAATAGTAATGAGGATAAACTAACAGTGACTACCTAGGCTTGTAAAGAATTTGTTGGGTTTCTGTGTGTGTCATCTCAGCCAGGTGTGTCTAAACTGAGTCCAGAGCTGTCAGAGCTAGTGGTGTACACCCGCAGTGTGCCCTTTAAAGGCTTTGAACAAGCAGCCAAAAACCCAGCCACAGATATGTCCTCTTTCTCTGAAAGTGAAGCACTCAAGCACATAAAGGATTCAGGTATGATGTGTGCATGTGAGTAATCCTACTTTCTGAAAGTAAAGGAAATATCTTGCATGCTGCCCACAATTTAACAAAAAATGGTTGGATACAGACAGTTTCCTGTTGTACAAAAAGGAATAAAAGAAAAAAAGAGTCTTTCTTCAGATTACTATTAGAGTAACTTGAGTGATTGGGGATTTTTTTGTCCTGCCCTTCTAGGGATGTATTTTGTGCGCCACAATAGCCACCAGCTCAGCAGGATCTACCCCTCAGGCCAGCGCCTCCAGTCATCCAACTACAACCCTCAGGAGATGTGGAATGGAGGCTGTCAGATTGGTGAGGGCTTATTTTATGTTATTTTGTTCACAAGAATGACAGACTGATGTTGAGTTGTTACTCAGACACAAATTCTTACCCTCCTCTCTTCGGTCTAATTTTGGATATACCAATACTCTCCCTGGAGGACCAAAAGAAAGAAAGAACATTGTGGTACACAGAAATGCCACTAACACAGTTGTGTTTTGCTTTCCCCAGTTGCTTTGAATTTCCAGACACCTGGTGAGCAGATGGACCTCAACCGAGGCAGGTTTCTACAGAATGGTCAGTGTGGGTATATCCTGAAGCCTCCCTTCATGTGTCAGCCTGACACCACGTTCATCCCAGAGAATGTTGGTGGAGGTCCTGGCCACAGACCTGTCCTGCTCACTGTTCGGGTATGATGGCACTAAACCTGTCCTAAATGAGTAGCAAGTTGAAAAATAGGTTAACCTACAGGTTCCAAAAGTATATTTGCAGCTGTCAATTTGCACTGGAAAGATAATGATTTTCTTCAACATAGAACTGCAAGTGAAGTTCAAGCTAGGTCAATGGATGTTTCTTATTGCAGTGGTTCCAGGGAATAGTAACTGACTGCATCTTGAATCAGGTCTATGATGTCATATATGATTTATGGAGAAAGTCTAAAGTACAAGATTGCTCTCATAAACTGCATGAATGTCAGAATTCTGATCTTTGCAAATGAGCTTTTGCACTTTGCAAAACTTTGCTCTATTGTACAGTATAATGATGCTCCAATCAAATTAAACTCTGTTATTAATGTTATTTCAGATTATTTCAGCTCAGCAGCTCCCTAAACCAGAATGGGACAAGCCCAGCTCCATTGTGGACCCTCAAGTGTGGGTAGAGATACATGGCGTTCCCATAGACAACATCAAGAAGAAAACTCATCATGTGGACAACAATGGTATATACCTAACCTAATGACAAAAGATGTTTTACACATTAAATGGCTTCGGTAGCACTATTAGACATGGTTGAAAGTTACAGAAAAACCTTGTAAGTGGATCCAAGTTTAAAAAGTCGTAACACCAAAAAAAAAATATAATATGATAAGCATAATATCGATGGGAGCTTTGAAGTATCCAAAAGATGACAGTGCATAATCTGGAATAGGGAATAGTGATGCCCAACAATGGGCAGTGGTGGAAATAGGTTGAAACAAAAAGGCCACTCCTGGAAGGAAGGAGGGAAGGACATTCCTGTTCAGTTTTTAAAAATCTATTCAGTGTTTTTTTATTGGGGGATGTTGCACATGTTTTGCACAGTTTCTAAAGCATGCTTATGAAATTAATATAACTTATTGTGCTTGAACAAACCACCCAGCTACGTACAGCCAATGAGAAGGCGTGATACTGCAGTATTACCAAACCCTAAAGTAGTGTTTCTGTGTCATTGTTGTCATCGCTAGTGGCTACAAGTATGCTGGAAGTGGTCAAGAAACTCAGAGTGATGAGCAACCAGCCAGCACCATTACTCATAAATTCTAAAAAGTGCTGACTTGATCTTGCCTTAGCTGTTATGTTAGCAGGAGAGCGGAACAGGACGCAAATGCAGACAGACCTAGTCAAGCTGATGTTGACCAAAACGCACTTCAGTTGTGGCTTACTTGCAGGTAGGTAGACAGGCATGTAGACAGGCAGGCAGGTCCAGGGTAGGTAGTCCAAATAACATTGATAAACTGGAGTCTTGAAGAGAGTGTGGCTGATGAGGGACAGAGGTGCAAGTAGGGAGACGGGGTGGGCAGGGAAGCTCAGGTGAGGGGAATGAGGTGATTGCTTGGAAGATGGGAGTGGCCACAGGGAAGATCTGGGAAGTCTGGGGACATCTGGTAAAAGGATGGAGCATGGCAACAGACAGGTAAGGTGAACCAAAGACATGGCTGGAGGGCAGGAAAATGGACCATGGCACTCACTGTATCTGTATCAATCTACAGTATTATCCTGCATATAGAGCGGCATGTGGAGACACATGTTAATGGAAAGCCATGAAAAAAATATTCTAACAACTTTTATATAATTAATAGCGTTAAAAAACATAACAAAAAAATAAACATTAAGATCAGTTCAAACAAACATACTTGTTGGTGTGAATATGTCTTTTAGTGAGTGTTCTTTTCTTATTTTCAGGATTTAACCCACGGTGGGACTGTACATTTAACTTTACCATCCATGTACCTGACCTGGCTCTGGTTCGCTTTGTGGTGGAGGACCATGACTATACTTCAAGTAATGACTTCTTGGGGCAATATACCCTGCCTTTCACGAGCCTCTGGACAGGTGCATTTGGGGACAGAGTTTGGCTAAAGATTTATTTGACATTGGCAACACAGTATGAATAACCATCTGCTCTCATCTCTGCAGGTTATCGTCATGTCCGACTTCTCAAGCTGGATGGCTCCAGTCTTTCTCCCTCCTCACTCTTCATTCATGTCAAGGTCACCCCATGTCTGAGTAGTCCCTCAAAATCAGCTAAAACACTGGCTAGGTCACCGGCCAAACCTTAAGCCAAGAAGCTCTAATCCCATCTCTCTACCCCATAGCAACCTGAATCATGAAAACTACCATCGGAAGATCCCATGACATATCTGTCTAGATCCAGGCAAAAAATATCTGGGTCCTAAATCATAAAACTTCATAATTAAAAATGTTTCAGCTGTATCTTCAGCAGTATTGTTAAAAAAAAGTAAATTTACAAAGAAGAAAGAAAACAGTTTTCTACATACAGCCGATTAAATTATGTTCCCAAGAGTTGGACTGATTCTAACTCAAGAGAGCAGGACTCGTGAACTTAATGATCATTGAACCAGTCTGTAGAAGAATCTAGATCAAGACCAAAGTTTGCTAACCCTAACCCTTTGTTTTTTGTGTTTTTTTTTTTTTTTAGTCAGTCTCTACATTTTGAACATTTAAGACTCCCATAACCTCCCAAAAGCAGGTTTAGGTTTAAGCCTCTTTAGGAAGGAATTTTGCATTTTATTTGTATTTTGTATTTTATTTTAGTATTTTATTGTATTTATTCTATTTTACCTCTTCCTGTTTGAGTAATGTATAAATAAGCATGAAGTCTTATCAGATGCCAAAAAAGCAAACAAAAATAATTACAGAAATAATTACTGCAGCAGATGGCATGCAAGTATTGTATTAAGATATGTTGTAAAATATTCTACAATGTAAATTTTAAGTTTCACTTTTTTTATGAATGTTTTGACCGCATCTTCCTTAGTGCATTTACATGCATCCTTGTAACCGCGTTATGGGCGTGTGTCAGAATAGATTGACCGTGCAGAGAGGACATGGAGACATGTGAGTGGTCGTAGTGTGTGGATTTAAGAAATTTTCAGCTTGGCCGAGGTGGTATGGCCTAAAAAGGTGGTATGGCTGAAAAAGGTGGTATGGCCGAAAATTTATATCACAGTATAATTTTGAAATTCGGGGGTATATTAGTAATTAAGTATATGAAGTAGCTAAAGTCCGTCCAGGTAATTAGCTTAAGCTTGGGCTGTGGAAAATGACAATTTTAACTGCCCAAATGTGACAATAAATCAGCAAAAGTTTCCTCTAGTCATTACAATATTAACAGTTACTGGATTATATTTTTGCTAAACATTGTTATCATGTTCTCAGTTAAATGTGTGAGTGAGACAGACCAGAGAAAAGGGGTTGATAACAATGAAACGATTATGAGTTATTTGTGTGAGACAGGTGTAGCACTGTGCTCTATGTTTGCTAGGTAGTCCAACCCCTATCATTTAGAAATTTAAATTCCAAGGAGAAAATTTTCTCTGTAGGTAAGTTTAAATCCTCAGTTTTGTAATACAACTAAAGAGTCACCCCCTGATTTATTAGGCACAAATCAGGTAGATTTAAAGTGCTGAGATGGCGGTAAATAGTGTGTGTTGTTTTTCCTTTAGTGAATCAGGTGCAAGGAGTTATTTTAATAATTATAATAAACTAGACCTGTGCCAAATGGTGATCAGAAAGGACACTGATGACTGAAGGGCTGATTGACGATGCCGATGTTAGCAAGTTACTTAAAATCACCCTATCAGAACTAAGATGTTGTAAAAAATAATATGTAGAATCTGTGCCCTATTGTGCATTTTGAGATGTTTCTGGTTGAGTGTCATGTCCGCCAGCTGAATCCTAGTGATCAGCACAAGTGACAAGAGACTTTTAAATACTTAATTAAGAACATTTGCCATTTTTGCCTTTTCCATGGATCTGACATCCCACCACTCTGTTCTCCACATGCCTGCTCACCAAAGCTTTATTAAAGAAAAGATAACAATGTTAAATGGAACGTGAAAGGGAGTAAAGTAGGACAATGTCTAGAATTGATGTATAGAAAATAGCTCTGAAGAGCTGAACACTATATACCCTTCTAAAAATACCTCATAAGCCTAATATTGATAAGAACAACTCTAGAACATGCCAGGGGACGAGACCAAACATTCCACACAGGGGGAATGGAGTGTATGGATGCACTTGTGTGTACACTGTTGAATGACAGATGTAGACCTAATCCAAATCTAGATACAAGCCATAGTTGGCACATCCTGGTCAAATTTCTTTGATTCAGTGTGGGAGAAGCAGTGCAGCATTCCATAAACATATTTACAATCATTTTCTACATCTCCTACAAGACCATTTTATAACCTGAGGTATTACAATTTAATTCAAGGTAGAAATAGCCTGATGTTATATAGGTGATCCTGTGATAGAAAGCACCACATGCTGGTTTATAATATCTCAGGCCGATCTCTTTATTTGTTCTAAGAATTTAAAGTTCCCTGTCACATAATTGTGAGCTGTTTGAGATTGGTAGGACAGCTCTGAGATACTACACTGACAGTTTATGTTCATACTTCGGGTGTGGACTAACTTCCAACTGGTGTACCAGAGTCTACACAGAGTTAGCTTTAATCAAACTACAAAAAAAAGCCAATAATTGAACCTTGAGTTCTACAGATATATGTGTCAAGAATCAATTTCAACACTTGTGTATCAGGATTGAAAAATTCAAACTGGCAACTACTGTTTCAAATATGATAAATTTCCCAATACTATGTTGTCATATACAATTATGAAATTTTAAAGATGTTACTGTAGATCTATGTGATGAAGAAAAGATCTTGTTTCTCCCTCTCTGATGTACTGTACAAATGAAAGGCCTATTGACAGTTATATCCCATCCCAGTTCTTATTGCAGCATCATAGTGTATTAGGTTTCTTTACTATAAGATAATAGATAACTGAAGAGAGAACTTTTTTGTTAAATGTGTGATCTACAGCGTATTTTAGAATATCATTTTAATCTACAGTATATATGTTCTCTTTTTGTTTAATTTTTTCTTTGTTTTATTTGTCTTTGTTTACTTTGTGTTTACTGTACAAGAGGAGTCTGTTTCACTGAACCTGATGACTGAGACATAAAGGTTTTATCATTGTCAGTATTATAAAACAGATTATGTGAGACATCACTCTGTTATCTACTGTAGGGTATCATCTTTTAAAAAATGTTTCATACAGTGTTGTTTTTATTGAGGAGGGACATTTGATTTTATAAGTATTTTGTAGGAGTTGGTTGTAGAACATTCATATTTTGTTTATTTGCACATGACAATAAGAACTATGAATAAGTCATACTAAGATCATCTAAAATTTGAGTCTTGAATGATTTTTTAATTCCAGCCTGGGTGCTGAGAAGATGAAGATATAGCTTACTTGAGATTAGTATTACTCTTCAAGCATCTTATAAATGTATGAAATAATAGAATATGTTTGGTATCATGAGAAGAGTATTAAAAAAAATTCTTGCCACGTGAATCTGTATCAGTAGCAGAACTGTAAGAACAACATGTTTTTTTAATAAATAAAATAATAAAAAACATTTTAATAAAATGTTTTTTGGGTTTTTTTATGTTATGTTTTTTATGTTTTTTTTATTTTAAAAAATGATAACCAATTGTATTTGAAGTATTGTACTGTTTACTTTTGTGCAACAACTGCTGCTTAGTCAACCAGTTATTTATTTTAAAAGGTAATACATACATAAATATATATCCATCCATCCATCCATCTTCATCCGCTTGGTCTGGGACCGGGTCGCATGGAGGCAGCAGTCTGAGCAGAGATGCCCAGACTTCCCTCACCCCAGACACTTCCTCCAGCTCTTCCGGGGGATCCCGAGGCGTTCCCAGGCCAGCCGAGAGACATAGTCTCTCCAGCGTGTCCTGGGTCTTCCCTGGGCCTCCTCCCGGTGGGACATGCCTGGAACACCTCCCTAGGGAGGCGTCCCAGGGGGCATCCAAAATAGATGCCCAAGCCACCTCAGCTGACTCCTCTCGATGCGAAGGAGCAGCGGCTCTACTCCGAGCTCCTCCCAAGTGACCGAAGCTTCTCACCCTATCTCTAAGGGAGCGCCCAGCCACCCTGCATGGAGGAAACTCATTTCGGCCGCTTGTATCCGCTGATCTTGTCCTTTCGGTCATTACCCAAAGTTCATGACCATAGGTGAGGGTGGGAACGTAGATTGACCGGTAAATCGAGAGCTTCGCCTTTCGACTCACCTCCTTCTTCACCACGACGGTCCGGTACAATCCGACCGCATAACTGCGGACGCTGCACCAATCCGCCTGTCAATCTCACGCTCCATCTTTCCCTCACTCGTGAACAAGACCCCGAGATACTTGAACTCCACTTGAGGAAGGACTTCTCCACTCACCCGGAGAGGGCACGCCATCCTTTTCCTCCGGTCGAGAACCATGGCCTCGGATTTGGAGGTGCTGATTCTCATCCCAGCCGCTTCACACTCGGCTGCAAACCGCTCCAGCACATGCTGAAGGTCCTGGCTTGATGAAGCCAACAGGACAACATCATCTGCAAAAAGCAGAGATGAAATCCTGTGGTTCCCAAACCAGACTCCCTCCGGCCCCTGGCTACGCCTAGAAATCCTGTCCATAAAGATTATGAACAGGACCGGTGACAAAGGGCAGCCCTGCCGGAGTCCAACATGTACTGGGAACAGGTCTGACTTACTGCCGGCAATGCAATGCGAACCAAGCTCCTGCTCTGGTCGTACAGAGACCGAACAGCCCTTAGCAAAGGCCCCCGGACCCCATACTCATGGAGCACTCCCCACAGAATACCACGAGGGACACGGTCGAATGCCTTCTCCAGATCCACAAAGCACATGTGGACTGGTTGGGCAAACTCCCATAAACCCTCAAGCACCCTGCGGAGGGTATAGAGCTGGTCCAGTGTTCCACGACCGGGACGAAAACCGCATTGTTCCTCCTGAATCCGAGGGTCGACTATCGGCCGAATTCTCCTCTCCAGTACCCTGGCGTAGACCTTCCCGGGAGGCTGAGAAGTGTGATCCCCTGTAGTTGGAACACACTCTCCGGTCCCCCTTTTTAAAAAGAGGGACCACCACCCCAGTTTGCCACTCCAGAGGCACTGTCCCCAACCTCCATGCAATGTTGCAGAGGCGTGTCAGCAACCAAGACAGCATCTACACAACATCTAGAGACTTGAGGTACTCAGGGCGGATCTCATCCACCCCCAGGCGCCTTGCCACCGAGGAGCTTACGAACTACCTCAGTGACTTCGGCTTGGGTGATGGATGGAGTCCACCTCAGAGTCCCCAGCCTCTGCTTCCTCACTGGAAGGCAAGTCGGTGGGGGATTGAGGAGATCCTCGAAGTATTTCTTCCACCGTCCGACAATGTCCTCAGTTGAGGTCAACAGCTCCCCACCCGCACTGTAAACAGTGTTGGCAGAGTAGTACTGCTTCCCCCTTCTGAGGCGCCTGGACGGTTTGCCAGAATCTCTTCGAGGCCTGACTGATAGTCCTCCTCCATGGCCTCACCGAACTCCTCCCAGACCCGAGTTTTTGCCTCCAGGACCGTCCGGGCTGCGCTGCTTGCTTGCTTGGCCTGCCGGTACCTGTCAACTGCGTCAGGAGTCCCACAGGCCAACATGGTCCGATAGGACTCCTTCTTCAGCCTGACGGCATCCCTTACTTCCGGTGTCCACCACCAGGGTTCGGGGATTGCCACCACGAACAGGCACCAGAGACCTTGCGTCCACAACTTTCGAACTGCCGCGTCGACAATGGAGGCAGAGAACATGGTCCACTCGGACTCAATGTCCCCAGCCTCCCTCGGAATCTGTGAGAAGCTCTTCCGGATGGAGGTGGGAGTTGAAGACCTCCCTGACAGAGGGCTCGGCCAGACGTTCCCAACAGACCCTCACAATACGTTTGGGTCTGCCAGGTCTGTCCAACTTCCTCCTCTGCCAGCGGAGCCAACTCACCACCAGGTGGTGATCGGTTCAAATTCAAAATTCAAATTTATTAATTTAGAGCCCAAAATCACAAACATTGTTTGCCTCTGAGGGCTTTACAATCTGTACAGTTGTGACACCCTCTGTCCTTAGACCCTCGAAACCGGGTCAGGAAAAACTTCAAAAAACCCTTTATGGGAAAAAGAAGAAACCTGAGGAAGAGCCACAGATGATGGGATCCCTCTCCCTGGGACGGACAGACGTGCAATAGATGCCACATGTACAGAGAACATCATCATCAGTCATATATGGAGTTAAACATGGGTCGTAATAAACTGTAGCTATACTGAGTTCATTTGGTTTAGTCCATGTGTGAAGGTATGATCACAAGCACCAGGAGAACCAGGAGAGAGGAAACAATAATATGTAGGATGTGTTTTGGTCATACAGGACTAAACAGTACCTTATTTAAGATGGGAAAACATAGAACAGGAAGATGTAAGTTTTGTGACCAAGAAGAATCCTTAGACCATGTGCGTTATTGTTCAAAATATAATACTGGGAGAAGGGAACTGATATTGCAACTCAAAGAAACAAACTAAACAAACTGATTTACGGGATTTGTTACAAAGAAACTCTGGAGAGATGGTTACTATCTTAGGAGAACCAACTTGGTAGAGAGAATGTAGTTTTTTTTTCTTTTTTTCTTGTAAAAACCATCTATGGTAGTAAAATTAGAATTTAGATTCCCGATCCACACTCCATTCCAGTTGGTGGCGGTAATGCGCCATAACGTTGTTTGTCAACCACCAAAAAAAAAAAACTCTACAGGAAGAAGAAGAAGAAGAAGAAGAAGAAGACGACATCATTATGGCTGCGGACAGTGATGTGAGTTCCTATAGTGTATAAGTACAAGTTACTCTGTGCAGTAGGTTACCGTAGTAATCTTGGCGGGTTATGTAATAACATCAGAACTGATTATATATTTACTCCTAACCTTTTTCATTCTTCTCTAGCCCGAGTCCGAGGTGTTTGAGATCACCGACTTCACCACCGCGTCAGAGTGGGAGCGGTAAGCGAGCTTATCGTCACTCTGTTGACTAAAATTAAAAACTAAAATACCTTACGCTATACTACAGTTATAGTGTTAACCGACAGCCGTATACGCCGCGTTTGAGCTTTGTTTTGTTCCTTTTAATGCAAGCCAAACATTTCCTGTTGTTGTTGCTTCATAGTGTGTCCAGCGGCCATCGTATTTTCTTTAAATAGTTTACTTGCACTAGCCTTCGCTACAAACACTAGCAGCGCGACGAGGCGCTGAACGTGTATTCTGCATGTATGGATATTTTTGTCTGGTCGACAAGAGTTGAAAAATCCTCAACTTAGGGTATAGCGCTGCTTTTGTCACTGTTACTTTTTACCCTGTTGTCCAACCGCCGTGGAGGGGGGGCGGGACAAGTACCACAAATCAACTGTCATCCTACAGGATAACTGAACAACGACATGGAGGAGAAATTAATATAGCTGTTCTCTGAGTATCTATGTCTGTACCAGATGACACTCCGGGGTACAATATCAGTATGAACCCACATGGACTGACGGGTCCGTCCTCTTTCCCTCCGTGATTCAGCCATCCCTTAATCCAGAGCAATCTACCTTGTGCCGATGTTTTTACACTCCGTATTTGTTGACAATGAAAACTATCTGTGCAATTACGTTCTTGCAATAGTAGACTGTACATTAATATATTAAACAGTCTATGCTTGCAACACTTCTCAGTGGTTTGTCAGTATCATACCAACCAAAGCATCTCAGCTGAAAAAAACTTGTACCTCCAAAACACTCCTAAGGGCTCCCAGCTCTTTTGGTAGTTTGGAATACATTTCAATATACCTCATCTACCACACTACCTCACTGTGCAGTGCATAGGAAAAACACTAAAGGAAAAACACTATGGCCCGGGCCTCCGCAGATAGTACATGAGCTGGTGTGCACAGAAGAATTTTTCCATAACACACTATCCCTTGCATTTTTGTCCGAAACACTGGAGGCCTGTTCTGCAAAGCAGGATTTGGGGTTAGCAAGGTAACTTCAGGATTCACTTGTGTTCAAGATGACAGATCAACGCTTCAAAAAACACTGCCTATTGACCAATCAGTTTTCCTGGAAAGTACCAACACATGTCATAAAAAATCCCTTGGAGCTTGGTGCACTGACTGTGACAGGATCTCAGGTGATAGGGGCAAGGGTGTTCAGAAACCTGCGTCGTGTGGGGAGAGGTTTATTTATATTATTGTGTTGTGTGCCATCATCATCCTACAGTTCTTAGATGCAGCCCAATTTTCTTTTGGACAATTATGTCCTCATACTTCACTTGTAAGATTTTTGTAAGAGCAGGCTTTACGTACGTTTCTTACAGCTGAACCCATTGGATGGAGAAACATAACTCCATTTGGTCTGCTTTGGTTAGTAACATTAGAGGAAAAATAAACATAAAATGCATTAGCAAAGTGTTGGGCCACTATGTGTCGACACAACAGCTTCATTGTGGTTTTAGATTGATTCTACAAGTCTATGGAACACTATTGAAGGGGCGAACACCATTCTTTCAAAAGATATTCCCTCACTTAGTGCTTTCCACCATGATCATCAAAACACAATGTGTACATGTTGGGTACATGTTGGTCTAAAAATCTCTCATAGATGTCCAATTGGATTGAGATTTGGTGACTGTGAAGGCCATAGCATATGATTCACATCATTTTCCATACCTCATCATTAGACCATTTAGTGACCCTTGTGCCTCTATGGATGGGGACATTGTCATCCTGGAAGAGACCACTCCGTCAGGATAGAAATGTGTCATCATAGGATAAAGTTGATTACTTGGAACAACCCACAGAATAACAGAGTTACCTTTCACTGTAGGGTCAAGCATTCAGGCCACTACTGTTCTCTTGGTGTATGCCACATTCAATAGCATCCATTCAATTAATATTTCCATTCAACAATTAATATAATTGTGTAATTTTTAGGGCTGGGCAAGTTGATGCATTATTATTGCCTTAACGCATTGATTAATTAACACTGACAATTATTTTATGGCACATTAACGCTAGTAATGTGTCGCGAACGAGGTGGCTGTAAGAGCCCATTCTTTGTAGCAAACAAGAGGAGCTCCTGCTCAGCTCTGCTGAGAATCCATGCAGGCTGGGGCGGGACTTTATTTTGATCGGCACACCATGTGGCCAATCACATGCGAGGACAAACTAAGATTATACCATTATGTGAAAGAAGGAAGGGGAGCAGATAGAAAGACAAGCGAGTGTAGTCGTACAGGCCAGGTACACACAGAGTGACAAAAAGTCAAGAAATGAGCGAAAACCGAAAAAGAAGCACTATCTGGCTGCATTTCAATGATATTGGAGACTGCAAAGCTGAATGCAGAATTAGTAAAATAATATCTGTCAGAGCAGGGTCAACAAACCTGCACAGACATCTAAGAACCAGTTCTGTGTTCAGTTGTTCATTTAAAGGTTAAACAGTAGTAACTGTATTTTTTTTGTAATGAAAAAAGTGCATAAAGATAAGGCTTTTATGCACTGAATGAAAAATTGCTTTGTATGAAAATCAATTTTTTTTTGTGCATGAAGATGCATCAGTAATATTTTTTTATTACATTGTGGCCCTCTGAATCGGAATCGAATTATGAGGTGCCAAGAGATTCCCACCACTAGTAACCATATATCTGCCTCTCACAGGAGCAGGCTTTATCTTGTTTTCCAGTTTCATTCCCTCATGATGAATATCAAGTAAATATATTGTGCTCTCTCTGTGTCATCTGTGACATATGATGTGATGTGATGCATTGACATGGGAGTGAGGACTCGTTATTGTTTCCTACCTTTACATTTTGAAAGAACAACGACTAGGGAACTCCAACATTCGGCTGACCAGTTGTGTCACTTCATCAGTCACTCCGTCACTCACTCTCTCACTTATAGACTTTCAGATTTATAGGGCTGGCCCTCAGTTCAACCAAAAATTTTGAGGTAGCGGCTTCTTATTTTAAGCTGCCACTGTAATTTTGGCCAGTTAAACTGACAACAATGTTATGTCTGCTGTCGCTAATCCAAATCAAATTTGTGACCCATTTGATAACAGGCCAAAATTAAACTTCTTTGTTGCCTGGTTGAAATGCTTTCTGGAAGCTGGTGTCCTTTAATGATTTTTTTTGTGGGGAAAAAATTCTGCACTTTCAACTAATTAAGTGCTGTCTATTAGGTAGTCTTAAAGGCATTTATAGGACACAAAGTCTCCCTTAGTGTGATTGAAACTGTCAAATGCTTTTGTTAAATCAACAAAGAGGGCAGCACAGTATTTCCCTTTATTAACAGCACATACAATATAATTTATAAACAAGGTAGTAGCAAAGTACTAGTAGTAGTACAGTACTATGTTTAGCTCTGAAACTGATTGTTGTGGACTTAACACAGAATTTTGTGAGAAGAATGATTTGAGCTGATTATTAACTAATGGCTCCAGAACTTTAGAGACAGGACAGTTTGACTGGTAATTATTAATACTGATTTTATCACAGTTCTTATGGAAAGAGAATACATATGCAGAGTTCTAGACCTGAGGGATAGTTCCTGTAGAGATGTTTGCAACCAGTTGTGGAGGGTAACCACTGCTAACAGGGAGGATTTAAGCACTTACGAGCAGGTGCTCCACTTTGTTTCCCTCCTGCTTGATTACCCCAAAAACCTAGGATGTATCCTGTATACAGGGTTTCCTGTTTTATCAAAGAACAATACCCAGGGTTAACTGTTACACCATTGTATCTGAACTTCTGCAGGACCCTCAGAACAGTTAGATGTTCTTGCCACATTTTGCTGTAAAATGACCATGTGATGTCCATGTAAGCTTCAGTAAAAGATTCCATACATGACAAGACTTCATCAGCCTCTGGAAGGCTGATACCACAACAATTTGGTTGCTCCATTCACTGATGGGTGGCCAGTTCAATCATTCCTGCAATCTCTTCCTCTACGACAGGAACCAGCCTCTCTGGAATACAATACAACCACTACCTCATATCCTTTTGTCACATGTCATGATGTACCAGGTTTGTAGCCCCTGGCTAACCCTGACCTCAGGTTATAGAGAGATGAGAGAGTTCAAGTGGCTAGTTAGAATAAACTCATCCACCACATCATCCTCCTCCTTCGCTGCCCAAACAAACTGTTACCATCTGAGTGGCATTTCCCATGTTTTCACACGTTGTTGTGAAATGTTAGTCTTTTGTTTTTCTCAGTTCTCTCCTCTTGGAGACTATGGGCACCTCTCGGTCTCTGTCATACCAGGTTTGCTGGCCTGGTCGATTTTTTTTTCCAGCCTTTTTCTCCGTTTGGTGGTTTTCCTCCCTTTTCTCCTTCACCTGCAAAACAAAGGCCAGGAGGTCTTTGGGTACCCCTCAGCTGCCATTCATACAAAAGTTCAAGGGTTGTGTGTGGAGGGGTTTTTGATGGCAGGAGCACACAGGGGGGCAGACAGAAAGCCCCACAAACTTCTTATGACGCCAGAATAATGGGTGTATATGAAGGAAGTATGAAAAGACATTGTTACTTTTCCTGCTGTGGTCTTGGGAGCAATTTGAGATGCATGTTGTAGCTGGTCAGTTCGGGATGTCCTTCCCCAGCAGTTAGCCAGGATTGTCTTGCCGGAGCCAGGTACAGCCTGGTGAAAACTCTGTTTGTCTCTGAAAACAGTCTAAAATCCCAACATATTAGGTTTATAATGATATAAAACTGAAAAGCAGTAAATCTTTGCATTTGAGAAGTTGAAACCAGGGATGTTTGGTATTTTTGCTTGATTAAAGATAATGCTTGCCATAATAGGAAATTGTGTATTTATTTACTCATTTTATCTATTTAAAGGTTTGTGTCCAGAGTTGAAGAAGTGCTAAATGACTGGAAGCTGATTGGAAACTCTGCTGGAAAGTTGTCCCCAAATAAGGTATTCTTCTCTTATTAAGCCATAAATATTGAGCTAAATAACACCAGTAATCAATATTCTACTGATAGGTCCTTTTCCTTTCTGTTATGATGCTACATTATTTGATCACAGGGTGAATACACCAGTGGTACCTGGGGGGAGAAGTCTCAGGATATTAATTTTGCTGACTTTAAGTTCTACATAACTCACCACTTCTTGAAACAAGAATGTGAGAACGATGATGGGAAGCACTCACTCGAGGAAGGTAAAGTGTTAATTTACAGTTGTGTATTTTCATGTGATTTTCTTTTTTTTTTTGTTTTTTTTTTTTGTTAATACATCACTCCTCACTCAGTGCGATACTGGAATTTCTAACTTTGATACAATACCTTGAAAAATATTGATACTCAAGACCAATTTTGATACCACGGGGGAAAATGAACAACACTGCCCGTTATTTAGCTGACTAAATGATCTAATTACCTAATCTTAGAAATTAAGTAAAGTTAAAAGTACTGTGTGTTAATGACAACAGCATCTAAGTTAATTTACTTTTGACCACAGTCAAAGTTCTTTTCTAACAAATGAAACTCTGCTTTTGCAGACTTCTTATGCCTGATGGCTCTGAGGGGGATTAGTTTACTTTTTTATTACAAATTCAAATTCAAAATTCAAATTTATTTATTTAGAGCCCAAAATCACAAACATTGTTTGCCTCGGAGGGCTTTACAATCTGCACAGTTGTGACACCCTCTGTCCTTAGACCCTCGAACCGAGTCAGGAAAAACTTCAAAAAACCCTTTATGGGAAAAAGAAGAAACCTGAGGAAGAGCCACAGATGAGGGATCCCTCTCCCTGGGACGGACAGACGTGCAATAGATGCCACATGTACAGAGAACATCATCAATCATATTATGGAATTATACATGAGTCGTAATAAGCTGTAGCTATACTGAGTTCATTGGTTTAGTCCATGTGTGAAGGTATATCACAGGTAATGGAAATGAGTCTGTGAGTGAGTCCAGGTGCATCTCTAGATGTCCTCATATGGAGCTCTGGGCCACTCGACCTTCTCTCCACAGCACAGACACAGATCATGTCCCCACCAGGCCAGTGAACCTCAGACAGATGGACCACAACCAGAATCAGTGAGGAACCTGCAAGACTGGAGAGAACAAAGAGGACCGGGGCTCCGGCAGTAACATGCACTTTACAGGACATAAGAGTATTCACATTAACCGTTTTGACACTTGAAACAAATGAGTGTTTGGCCAACAACAGGACAACTTAATTTCAACAGTTTACTGGGCCATCTTGTTTAGTGCTTCAGTGAAACAGGAGCTTTTGTCATTTTTGTTATGCTTATATCATAGCATATCATATTTCTTCATATTTCATATTTCTATTAAATGTGCTGTAGAAATCCAGATTCTTTGTGTTCTTGTTCTTGTTCTTCTTCTTGTTCTTCTTCTTCTAGTTCTTCTTTCTGATGACTTTTACAATAGCAATTTAACTGGTCCAGAGTGTACAGACAGCTGAATTAATCTCTGCAAGAATAATTTGTGGCACAACTCTTGTGTTTCCAGATTTCTTCCCCTTGGCAATGCAGGACCTTCTTTGTATGAACAATGACTTCCCTCCTCGCGCCCACTGCCTGGTTAGATGGTGAGTTCAGTCATTAATGTTTTCATATTTTCATGCAAAGAGAAACCAGGTTACTTGCAGAGATCGGGTATGCAGAAGATCAGTGACATTGGGGTTTTTTTCATTATTATTATTATTAAGAACTGACTGTCAATGAGAGTAGAGAGAAAAATGTGAATTCATTGAATTCACAAGATATGTGAGAAGAGAGAGGGAAATTACTTTTGACGAACATTGCTGGCAGGACAAGAACCTGGAACACAAAAGTTTTCTTTTGAGTATTATCCACTCAACCACTGGGACGCCCCATAGCATGTTGCATGCATGTTTCATGTATGCTCACTTCTCCTCATTGTTATTTGAAAATGAAACTGATGGCATAGATACATCATTCACTAAACTCACTTTTAAACTGATGTATGAATGAATTCATTTAGCACACGCCTTTGCCACGTGCTTCCACTATAGCCTTTTTTAGCATTTGTAATGGCCACACTGTCTGCCAGTCCATATTCTTCCTTGCTTCTACCTTCCTAGCAAGTGTTTCAATTTCCCACTGGGTAAAATTTCTTTTTTCTTTTTTTTCTTCTTTTTTTTAATCAAGTGAGTCCAAGTGATTCCAAGCTGATGTCTATATTCTGCTGTGACTGTGGTTACAGGTATGGTATGCGAGAGTTTGTAGTCATCACTCCTGGAACCAACTGCGAGGCTATCATCAGCGAGTCCAAATGCAATTTGCTTCTCAGCTCTGTCTCCATTTCTCTGGCCAACAGTGGCTGGTGAGTCACCTTCAACATTCAAGTCAGTGAACCTCATACATGTTTTGGCATATTTCTGTAACATATAATATATATTTATATGTTAGCGGAAGTTTCTGTTAAAGGTATGCATATTGTAATTTTTATGTATTATGAAGTAATAATTGTAATGTATCAACTTTGAAAAGGAACTGGTGAAGCCATTTAGGCTTATAAGATAGCATTAGTATTATTTATTGATCACAGTATATATTATTTATATTAACCTACTTTATTGTAGGGGATATCTAATATCTAATATTGTAGTTGATTTGACAAAGCAGCATTTGCTCACTGTCAAGAGAAAAATATAAGCGTAACTTTTGCCAAAAATAACAGGTAAATAGATTATGATGATCAGGAGTAACAGCGAGCAAATTTGGCATACTTTGATGCAAACTGCCTGTTGTGTAATTAGCTTTGGAGAGGCTAGCTGGACAAGAGAACCTGCCCCAGAATATGAGCCACCCAGAGAATAGAGCAAGCACATTGAATTTTTTGTGCTAATGCTTGCTTCTGTTTGTCTTGTGCACCCAGCCAGGTGCCCATGTTTGTGCAGATCCAGCAGAAATGGAGGCGGATGTATGCTGGAGAGTGCCAGGGTCCAGGTGTGCGCACTGACTTTGAGATGGTCCACCTTCGCAAGGTGCCAAGCCAGTACAACCACCTGTCTGGCCTTCTTGACATCTTCAAGTCTAAGATAGTAAGTTCTATGGAGCAAAACACTTTAGAAGAGAGATAATGACATTAGTCTTATATAATCCTTCCCATGAACTTGCTATGGTTGAGTTACAGATGGCCCCTAAGTACAATTGTGTTCAAAATAATAGCAGTCCGACATCACAAACCAGATCGATCACCGTTTTTGGTAGAAATTATATTTTCTTCATGGCAAACAGACCCAACAGTCTTGACATGCTTGCTGCTGATTCTGTGTAATTGAATCATTAATTGAAAGAGGCATATTCAAAATAATAGCAGTGTGAAGTTCAGTTAGTGAGGTCATTCATTCTGTGAAAAAACAGGTGTCAAACAGGTGGCCCTTATCTAAAGGTGCAGTAGGTACCTTTTTTAAAGACTACTTTTAGTCATACTCATTAAAACTGTCCTGACAGTAGAGTATGAGACTGATCATTTGTGATAATAATCAGCCTCCTGTGGCCCTTCATTCTGCCTCTAAAGCTATTTGTAAAAATCCACCACGCCTGGGTCAAAACAACCAATCAGAGCAGGAAGAGTGTCTGACGCAGTGGTTAGCGTGGCAGCTCTTGCAGTCACGCTGAAACTCTTCCGGGTCACTGCGGGGTCACAAGCTTTTTTGTTCCCACAACAAGGATCAGCAGCAGAGAGGAAAACTGAGCCGCCCTCCTCTGACAAGTACTGCTGATACTGAGAGAGAAGAAAAAGAAGATGAGCCAGTGAAGAAAAGAAGCTAAAGAAAAAGGATTGACCGAGAGAAGAAAAGAAGCTAAAGAAAAAGGATTTGACCGAGCCGGAGATTAAACAAGAGTAAACACCGGAGCCTTTGAGAGGTGGAGGTGGAGAGAGCTGAAAGATTCACACTGATGGAGAGTTAGACACATTTCTGCTGGACAGGTAATTATCTTTGTTTCTGTTTATAGATTACTTTTCATGTGGAAAACATTTATTTCTGCTTGTTTGTTAGCCAGCAGTGTTCACAACAGTAATGTGGCAGCTGATTTGACATGCTAAATATTACAATTATTCAGTGAAAATCACCGCGGCTGTTTTGAGCTCCTGCTGCTGCTGCTTCTTCAAATGTGTGTAAACCTCCTGATGATAAGAACTGCCAGCTGACAAATGTTAGGAGGATACATCTTTAGTTACATTTATTTTTCATTGTAGAGCAGACTGAATAATTATGTGCTGTTTGTTTTTTTTGGAGATATCATGCAGGTTGCTAAAACATCAACACACCCCAACCTGTGCAGTGTTGTTGGAACATGATTACTTTTCTCAACTAACTTTGGTGTAACAGACTCAGCTGTATTCAGCGTAACTGATTTTTATTGAACTGTGGCTAATGTTACTTTTATATGTTGGGAGATGTCAGAGCATCACTAAGTGATTAAAAACTTACCCAGTATTTAGAAAGCTGAGAATTTTTGAATCTTTATTGGATCTTGAGCCCAATAAAGATTCACACCTCCATTATGTAGTGTTATGTTGAACAAATGCATATCTAAAGAGTTTATTTTATTTTTTAATGCTGTTTATTTAGTTAGTTGTTGTTTTATTTTTTAGCTCCTTCCTGTCACTCAAAGGTGTAGAAATCACACTGATGAATTTAAAAACAAGCCAGGCCTCATATGGCAAGGCCAACTATCATTTTAATTTGGATAATTTTAAAACAAATGAGTGTCCCTCCAACATGTCATAAATAAAGATTCATAAATGAAAACTGTCTTGACCACATATCCAATTCTTTCTGCTCTCTTCCTCAGGTCTGACCACAGGCTTGTTATTGCACTTTGAAGAACCAAGAATCCTGTCTTCAGCACAAATCAAAGTTTATTTTGACCTCAAATAATGTGCATTTTTAATCTGCAGTAACTTACTACATTTTCTGTCATTCCTATGCAAAATAAAGCTTTTCAATGTTTCTGAAGTGTTATTACTTCTTTTTTATAAGCTTCTTAGACAATACTTTTGAAACATTGTGTGTCTAGTGTTGACCCTTTGATGTGAATTGTTCTAAATGAAGGTTATGGTGTTTAACATTGAGCCAAGGTATTTCAATAATACAACATACTACAGCAAAGTGGTATATTTGTATTTACATTTATACAATTAGAAACAAATCACTGTATAAAACACACTTTACTGGATGATAAGTAATTTAGTTACATAAATATGTCATTTTTGAAGTTATACAAACAAATCTATGTATAGTACTGCACAGCAGTCAGACTATTTACAAATGTCGGGTGTTTGGCCCAGTGGACCCTCTCTCTGCCTGGCCTCCTCTGCCAACACCCTTCTCACAAAGTTACACTGTTTAAAGGTAAATAAACAGCCTAGACCAAATGTCTAGCTAAAGTATAGTCAGGCTAAAGTAATTTGGAAGCCTGTTATATTGCTCTGACTTTCGTTCATGTTGCTTGCCTGTGTGTCCTTCATGTTGTTCAACTGGCTGCTCAGATGCTAACCATGCTCGTTCATGTTAGGACGTTAGCATCCTCCATGGGGAAGGGTGGGGCTGTTGCGGGCAGCAAAGAGGGAATGGGAGAAACCTGAAGGTTTTACTGTTTCAAATGTTCAGGCTGAGAGAGGTCTCCGCTCAGTCTTACCTACTGCACCTTAGAAACTGAAGTTGGTAGGATAAAGAAAAAGAGTGGTCGTTTCACCTCTCTCTGCGCTCCACTCCAGCTTGCATCCAAAGCCCCTCCCCGCATTGCCATTCTATCTAATTATGCTTTTTCAATTTGCTTTTCTTCAGTGGTTTTCTTCTATTGTCTTTGTCATGTATGCTGTTATTGATAAGTGAGCCGTTTTCTCACTGCTTGGCTGTTCGGTGGTTATTTGTCAGTCAAGTCACCTACTTCTGCTTTAATGTAGAGAGTGTGTTAACCAACAGCTTATTTTTTGTTTTTCTCCTTAGGGTTGTACCCTGTCCCCTTTACCTCCAGTCAACATTACCATCCGTTTTACCTACATTCTCCAGGACTGGCAGCAGTATTCGTGGCCACAGCAGCCTCCAGGTAGGCACGTACAGAACAAAGGATGAGGTGATTACTAAATAATATCACTGATCACATTATGTCATTTTCACAACAGGTTTGTCATTAAAAGAATGTACAGTAATACAATATTGCAGCTAAAAATATAACTGATGTGAAATCTATTACGATATTGAATTAATCATCAAACATTTATGAATATTGCACTAATGAATTAACTCAAATGAAGAATATAAGAAACTTTTCCACATACAGATATTGACAAAATGAATTCTGGAGACAGTGTTGCAGGTCTCAGACAAGGTACCTTTCTTTTCACTAAACAAAGTTGATGTTGGCTGAGATGTCATGCAGGTTTTTACAATTGCCTCAAAGCTGCAGCTGCTGAAGCAGTATCTATCCATCTCTCTGTCTCTCTCTGTCTTTCTGTCTCTCTCTCTCCACCCTGCTTCCTTCATCAGGAACATAAACAAGTATCACAACAGCTCCTTATTTAGTAAGTGCTGTGTAAATGATCAAATCACAGGAACAAAAAAAAAAATAAAAAAAAATTAATAAAACATTACATTATCTAAAGGGCAAAGTTAAATAAGTGCAAACATTATGAACAGACATGAGTAAAAAGAGGATAATAAGCACTTCATAATTTAATGAATGCAGATATTCATGAAATAACCCTGTGTTGTGAAAAAGTAGGCCATTTTAATTGGATATAGGCATAATAATAAATACATTTAAAAACATGCAAATCTCATTAAACATTTTGTTAATACCTTACTTTAGAATGCATCCAACCAGATGAATACACTGAATGCCTAAATTAGCTTTAATCCAGTAAACTAAAAGCAATATAAATTATATCATCAAGCAAGAGGTCATTGCCAGTATAGGAAAGGGCCAGTAGGATTGCATTGCATGCATCCTTGGCGACAGGACTCAAGGTCTTATGGTACTCAGTGAGCAACTTTTCTTCCTATGAGGGCAATATACAAACAATGGAGAATCCCTTTTCTTTGAGATATTTCAGGGTTTAATTTCAATACTCCATTCTTATCTTAACTATATACTATGGTGAAAATACAGCTGGTAACAACTACCAGTTACCAGGAGTAACTCCTGCAGCTCCTGCCATTTTTAGACTTCACATAAGCAGATTAATTTGACTTGCTTACTATTTCAGAGACAGAGCAACCAAACTAATATTTGGTATGTAAATGAATGAATGAATGAATGAACAAATATTTGTAAAAATATGAATGAATGTGTAATCTCTGAGACCTAGACACTGCTCTGTATTCAGCATAATTTCTTGCCAACTGTCCTAAACTTTAAACAATCAGCCTGTTTGTGTGTATGGTATTTTTTATGAGTGAATTTTTAGTTAGTTTAGTATATTGAATAATGTAAGTCATATTTTTAAGTGATCACATAATGCATACATTTTGTTGCATTTTACACTAATGACACTGAAAATGTCTGAAAATTGTTTTGTGTGCCACTGAATGCTACAGCTCTTTCAGATATGTCACTGCACCATGGTGACCTCCCTGACTGTTGACATGCTTAAATATTTGATGACAGTGCAGCTGTTTTTTTTCCCCCATTTTGTATTTTGTTTGGCTTTCTGGCAGACTTTGACACACTTCTTGGAGGTGAGGTGGGAGGAGTGGAATTTGGGAAGCTTCCATTTGGAGCCTGTGAGGAGCCTATCAGGTAAAGTCATTGAATCTTCAATGACAGTACATTCCAAAAACTTGAAGTGAGGTACAAGCAAAATTGATATTGCCTTGTTCTCACTGGGCTTTAAATACATTTCAGTTCTCTACAATATGTGTAGTAGATAGAACTTCAGATGGGGAGGCTGCTGTTTGTTTTTTGTTTGTTTTTGTTCCTGTACGCCAATGTGATTCTCTTTTCCTTTGTTTACATAAAATGATAAACAGTTAATCACAAGAAACATTTTGCATGAATTTCTTAATCTTTGCGCAAGACAAAATTAATTATTTATCTGTTTTTGGCCATTGTAGTGAGCTTCATCTTGCAACCACGTGGTCTCATCTGACGGAAGGCATAGTTGTGGATAATGATGTCTATAGGTAAGAGTGTCCTGGATTCTCTATCTAGACAGTCTCTGTCTCCCACTGCAACAAAACCCTGTGTTCATGCTGTTCTTTGAAAGATTTTAGACTTTTTTATTTTATCTACCTACCGACCTACCGACCTACCTACCTACCTACCTACATACCTACATACATACATACATACATACACATACATACATACATACATACAGTGGGGCAAAAAAGTATTTAGTCAGCCACCAATTGTGCAAGTTCTCCCACTTAAAAAGATGAGAGAGGTCTCCAGTAATTTTCATCATAGGTACATTTCAACTATGAGAGACAGAATGAATGGGGGGAAAGAATCCAGGAAATCACATTGTAGAGATTTTTAATGAATTAATTGGTAAATTCCTCTGTAAAATAAGTATTTGGTCACCTACAAACAAGCAAGATTTCTGGCTCTCACAGACCTGTAACTTCTTCTTTAAGAGGCTCCTCTGTCCTCCACTTGTTACCTGTATTAATGACACCTGTTTGAACTCAAGTTATCAGTATAAAAGACACCTGTCCACAACCTCAAACAGTCAGACTCCAAACTCCACTATGGCCAAGACCAAAGAGCTGTCAAAGGACACCAGAAACAAAATTGTAGACCTGCACCAGGCTGGGAAGACTGAATCTGCAATAGGTAAGCTGCTTGGTGTGAAGAAATCAACTGTGGGAGCAATTATTAGAAAATGGAAGACATACAAGACCACTGATAATCTCCCTCGATCTGGGGCTCCACGCAAGATCTCACCCCGTGGGGTCAAAATGATCACGAGAACGGTGAGCAAAAATCCCAGAACCACACAGGGGGACCTAGTGAATGACCTGCAGAGAGCTGGGACCAAAGTAACAAAGGCTACCATCAGTAACACACTACGCCGCCAGGGACTCAAATCCTGCAGTGCCAGTGCCAGCGACGTGTCCCCCTGCTTAAGCCAGTACATGTCCAGGCCCGTCTGAAGTTTGCTAGAGAGCATTTGGATGATCCAGAAGAGGATTGGGAGAATGTCATATGGTCAGATGAAACCAAAATAGAACTTTTTGGTAAAAACTCAACTTGTCGTGTTTGGAGGAGAAAGAATGCTGAAGTTGCATCCAAAGAACACTATACCTACTGTGAAGCATGGGGGTGGAAACATCATGCTTTGGGGCTGTTTTTCTGCAAAGGGACCAGGACGACTGATCCGTGTAAAGGAAAGAATGAATGGGGCCATGTATCGTGAGATTTTGAGTGAAAACCTCCTTCCATCAGCAAGGGCATTGAAGATGAAACGTGGCTGGGTCTTTCAGCATGACAATGATCCCAAACACACCGCCCGGGCAACGAAGGAGTGGCTTCGTAAGAAGCATTTCAAGGTCCTGGAGTGGCCTAGCCAGTCTCCAGATCTCAACCCCATAGAAAATCTTTGGAGGGAGTTGAAAGTCTGTGTTGCCCAGCGACAGCCCCAAAACATCACTGTTCTAGAGTAGAGATCTGCATGGAGGAATGGGCCAAAATACCAGCAACAGCAACAGTGTGTGAAAACCTTGTGAAAACGTTTGACCTCTGTCATTGCCAACAAAGGGTATATAACAAAGCATTGAGATGAACTTTTGTTATTGACCAAATACTTATTTTACCGGTAAATAATTTCTTTAAAAATCAGACAATGTGATTTTCTGGATTTTTTTTTTTCTCATTTTGTCTCTCATAGTTGAAGTGTACCTATGATGAAAATTGGAGACCTCTCTCATCTTTTTAAGTGGGAGAACTTGCACAATTGGTGGCTGACTAAATACTTTTTCCCCACTCTATCTATCTATCATCTATCCATCTATCCATCTATCCATCCATCCATCCATCCATCCATCTACAGTATGGCCAAAAATCTTTAGTTGAAAATAAAGTTGTGGCAGTGCTCTGACTTTTTTAAGATACAGTAGGTAACTTTTAAAAAAAAAACTGTCACTTTTCGTGCACCCGCTCCAGGCACCCCGTCAATGCGCGTAAGCTCTCACAGTAATGATCTTCAGTGTTGCTTCAAGAGTGTCTGGAGTTTGTTTCCACAACGATGAGCAGAGGGAAAACTGAGCATCCCTCCTAGATAACTACGGAGTCTATCAGCGTGGCACATCTTGATGTGGCAATATTTGCATCCACACTCTTCTTTGCAAATCTGAGAGATTGCAAGGGCATCTCCTATACACAGCCCTCTTCAGATCACCCCACAGATGTTCGATCGGATTCAGGTCTGGACTCTGGTTGGGCCATTCCAAAACCTCAATCTTATTCTGGTGAAGCCATTCTTCTAGTTGATTTGGAAGTGTGCTTTGGGTCATTGTTGTGCTGAAAGATGAAGTTCCTCTTCATCTTCAGTTTTCTAACAGAAGTCAGAAGGTTTTGTGCCAACACTGACTGGTATTTGGAACTGTTCATAATTCCCTCCACCCTGACTAAGGCCCCAGTTCCAGCTGAAGAAAAACAGCCCCAAAGCATGATGCTGCCACCACCATGCTTTCACTGTAGGTATGGTGTTCTTTTGGTGATGAGCACTGTTGGTTTTTGCGCCAAATATACCTTTTGGAATTATGGCCAAAAGGTTCAAGTTCAACCTTGGTTTCATCAGGACCACAACACATTTTCCCACATGCGTTTGGGAGATTTCAAATGTCTTTTTGCAAAATGAAGCCGGGCTTGGATGTTTTTCTTCGAGAGATAAGGCTTCCATTTTGCCACCCTTCCCCATAGCCCAGACATATGAAGAAGATGGGAGATTGTTGTCACATGTACTACATAGGCCAGTACTTGCCAGAAATTCCTGCAACTCCTTCAATGTTGCTTTTAGTCTCTTGACAGCCTCCCTGACCAGTTTTCTCCTCGGTTTATCATCAATTTTGGACGGACGTCCTGTTCTTGGTAATGTCACTGTTGTGCCATTATTTTCTCCACTTGATGATGACTGTCTTCACTTTGTTCCATGGTATATTTAATTCCTTGGAAATTCTCTTTGTACCCTTCTCCTGACTGACTGATATCTTTGAACAATGAGATCCCTTTGATGCTTTGGAAGCTCTCTGCGGACAGTGGCTGGAAGGAATGGAAGATGTAACTACAAAAATGTGAAGAAAAGCCTATTAGAACAGCTAAACTTTATTTTGGGTTAATCAAAGTCACTTTAAATGGTGACAGGTGTGTGCTGACTCTCCATTTAACATGAGTTTGAATGTAATTGGTTAAATCCGAACACAGCCATACCCCCAGTTATAAGAGGGTGTGCACACTTCATTGCAACCTCATTATCTCAGTTGTTTATTTTTCCTTTACCTTTACCTTTCCCTAAAAGATTTCAGTTTGTTTTTCAATTGCATTGTACAGGTTATAGGTCACATTAAAGGTGGAAAAAGTTGTGAAATTATTTATCTTGGTGTCATTTTTACATACATCACAAAAACCTGGCATTTGAACAGGGGTGTGTAGACTTTTTATATCCATTGTATGACCAGTCAATCCATATAGAAGAAGAAGACCCTTTATTAGTCCCCTAATGGGGAAATTTACATTTACACTCTGTTGTTATTATTATGTCTTTACATATACATATAGGAATACACACACATGCACATGCAAACTGCTGGAGAGATGCCAGAGTGAAGGGGCTGCCCTCTTGAAGCGCCCCAGAGCAGGTTTTTTGGGGTTCAGGTGCCTTGCTCAAGGGCACCTCAGGCAGTGCTCAGGAGGTGAACTGGCACCTCTCAGCAGCTACCAGTCCACCTCCATGAAGACTGGTCTGTGGGGGACTTGAACCAGGCAACCCTCTGGTTCCCAAGCCAAGTCCCCACGGACTGAGCTACTGCCGCAGTCATCATATATAGTCAGTAGGTCTGACACAGTGTTTTTGCAAAATAATTTTTCACACATGCTTCATAGTATGAGCATGTAAATCACTTTTGCAAGTGTTCAGCCAAAAGTCCAACATACAACATACAGGTATGCTTTGTGAACCACAGGGAAAAAAATCTAAATGGAGATGTTTTTTCGGTTTCTTGACAGTGCCACTGTCTGTGTATGTGCTGGTCAGAAATCAACTGTTTTCCAGTTTCTGAAATTATGATGGGTGTATAAAGTGCGCTGCTGATTTGAGTTTGCAGGCTAGACAGCTGCAGCACATAACAGCTTAAAAACCAACCTGTAAATTTTATTTCTTCATTACCACTGTGGTCAAAGGCTGTCAATCCATAGCTTGTTAGCTATTGTTACTAACAAGTTTCTTTACTTTGTGCTTTGGCGCCCCTGCCAGTTCACTCATAGTCTTGGAAGATTATGATTTATGATTCATCCTTTTCGCTTTAATAATAATATTAACAATAAACTCGCTTTGAAAATTGTGAGGACTACAACCAACTTATTTTATTAGAAAGATTTTTCTTTTCACCATGTTATTTCCCCCTTAACTTTTATTATGGATGCAGTTAAAGTCAGAGAGAGAAGAAGAGTCTGTTTGTCAGCATGAAATACTTTTTACATTATTTATTCACACTTTCATTCAGTCACATGTGAGGCTAATAATTCCTGTGAGGCTTGATGTGAGTTAGATCAAATTTAATTCCTGACAGATTTGGCCTTTTAAAGTCAGCCTCCAAAGTCAAAACACACCATAATCCTATTTTGTACATGGTAAATTCACAATCAGAATATCAATAAATACAGAAGCAGTTAATGGATAAATAATATAAAGGCAGTGTGCCTCCTCTCAGCAGAACACAGTATAAATATAGAATGCAGGTTGTTTTTCATGTGCAGGTGTTTGTTAAAATCCTGTTCTGCTACTGATAACTTTTGTTAGTATTAGTCAAGTGCATGTGTACAGACAAACTCCATCAAAAGTCTCTGCAGCTGTCAAAGCTGACAGATGGCTGATCCTAGTGGGGATTGTACCCTGAATCCATGGACCATAATATTGACGGAAATGTGAACAGGCTGTGTGATTTAATATGATATATGATAAGCTGTGTTTGTGTGACCCGGCAGTGACCTTGACCCTCTCCAAGCTCCTCATTGGTCGGTCAGAGTCAGGACAGCTGAAAATCCTCAGTGTTTAATGGGTAAGATAATCCCCTGTTGTCCGGGATACATTTTCAAACAATTTCTGCACCTATGAAAAATGGAAAAAATATGGTAATGATATGACATAGTTACACTGGTCTCCAATATAAATCATTCTGTGTGAAGAATTTTCTTAAAGAAAGTGTTTCTTTGTTGAGGCAAGAGGAGTGATCTGCCTTACACTGTTTTGTTGCAATACATTGTCATATTGCACAAAATAGGGAAAAACACTGGGTACAGAGAGCTGCTCCATAAAGTACGCTAAGAAAAATTGGGATTAAAGTCTCTTAAAAAATCTTAAATCTTAAAAAAATCACAAAAGAGCCCCATAAAGTTAATAACAATTTTACCCAATGAGATTAATTCAACAAAGGTTCAAGTAGTCAAGATAATGGCATGTGCACACTGTTTTTAAGCAGCCCGAGAGGTCAAACAATCCAACATGTCCACCAATCAGTGCTTGGTATTTAAGGCCTAGGATTTTAAACATCTAATAACGAAAAAAAGGAAAATATATTTCCCATAAACAAAACCTTAGAGAAAGCCAAGCAAGAAATTACTGGTTGATTGAATACAACTAAGTTAAAATTTTTCACTTGAAATATACATTTGTGTGTTTATGCATGTATGTATTGTATATACATGTATGTATGTGTATGTGTTGCATGTGTTTACATATCTGTGTGTGTGTAAAAATGTTGGAAAGATTGACTCATACTTCTCTTTTGATGTAGGTGATTTTCTGACAGAGTTCTTTAAGCTCTGCTCTAGGAAGGAGTCTATAGAAGAGATTCTGGGAAGAGGACTGGCCGAAGAGGACAACAAAGGTTTCTGACTGTACTGTCACTGGAATGAATTGCATTGTTTCTCACTGTGATGTCACTAAACACACCATATTCTAAAGCAGGGGGCCTATTACCTCAATCACTGGTGTTTGTGAAATAGGGCCTTATATTATTCATGTCCACAGCTCTAAATGCTGATGATCTCTTAGATGTGCAATATGCACAGAGTGACACATTATATGGTGATTGCTAATGAGTTATAATGAGTTATGTAATTGTTTTGTCTTGCAGAAAATAGTGATATCAGCTCTGCTTTATCAAAGCTGACAGAGCCAGCAGCTACAGTGCCAATCTCCAAACTTTCTGTGTCCAACATGGTGCACAGTGCCCGAAAGCACATAAGACGCCACCGACGCATTGATGAGTCACCACTCAACACTGATCTACTCAATTCTGTCCTTATGGTAAGAGTTTTTCATGCTGACTGTTTTATCAGGGTATTATTGTCAGAAAACAATGGAAGCTGCAGTCGAAAAATCTGTCTTTGTTAACAGAAACAACGTGCCTTAAAAATTAATCAGAAAATTAACTGAAATTCCTATGTGTACTATGAGTTTTAAAAAAAGAAATGACAGATTAACACAAGGGTGTTTTACTCTTTATTGCTAAACAATACATATTTTAAGTCCAGGCCAGGACAGTTAAGACCAAGGCTCTTTTTCAGCTTATTACAACAGATTTCATGCTGGACAGTCAGCAAATGGCTAAAAGCATCACTCCCCACCTCTGATTCCCTACTGTGACAGAATCCAGACTTGCCCATGCATGGATAGAATCAGACCTGACCCTGCAACCAAGCCAGATTCCACCTTGTAACCAAATTGGGCCCAGTGGCCATTTTAGCCCAGCCTCAGTTACTAAAATAAAAAAATAAAAATAAAAAAACACCCGTGCATCAGACTCTGTGCCTGTAATAGAATCTTTTTGTCTCTCATAGCAGGACTAAAACAAAACCCACTGAATGTATACATTACATACATGCATGTGTATATGTGTACATACATGCATGTTAATATGTGGGATTTATGTATATGTGTAGGCTGTAGAGGGTGTTTATAGTATGTATTGCATGTATCTGCATAATCTTTTTCATATTTTTTACATTGAGACAATCAAGATGTTCTCTTTAATGTTAAGTGTCAATTCAGTATTAAGACTGGGTACACTTGGGTTAGACCGATATTCAGTATGTATGACAGAGAAAACATTTGGACACTGATGGA
The DNA here is from genome assembly GCA_023238725.1 of Scortum barcoo. Classification (NCBI taxonomy): domain Eukaryota; kingdom Metazoa; phylum Chordata; class Actinopteri; order Centrarchiformes; family Terapontidae; genus Scortum; species Scortum barcoo. The sequence continues at coordinate 10,911,613 of CM041542.1, forward strand.
GTGGTTTTATGTAAATGTTTAATTAAATTGCACTTGTATCTGAGTGTTTTTTCTTGGATGTCTCAGTATCTCTTCCCAGATGCTGTTGTGGAGAAATCATCAGAGAATTTCAAGAATAAAACTACACAGTCAAACACCTGTGGGAAAGCAGCGCAAGATAAAAGCTCTGACTCTGTATGTATTACCTTTTTAACACTTAAACACTGACTGGGGTGCCTAAGGTTTCAGTCAGGTCAAGTTCTTCTAGAGTCAGGATGGATGTTGCGAATAAGTTATGATATATGTAACGTACACTTCAGAACCATAAAAAGAGCTATAACAATGCAGAACCATAATTAACAGCAAAAATAGTAAAATAACACTTACAGTAAATGGCGAAAATATATTATGCCCTTTGGAAATGCATATACAAGTTCCCCAAGTGAAGAGTAAAGGAGGAGGAGTCAGTATACCCCTAGTGATGTGGTGTCAGGGTGCCACTGTGCATTCAGTTCTGATAGTTGCATCTCTTATGTTCAGCCAGTATCAGTTAAGTTAGCTTTTTTTTAAAATATTTCCCTACATTGGATCATGGCTGAATTAAAGTTTTCCATGGTTCTCCCTGTTTTCTATACCCCTGTGATCAGAGCCTTTTTCTTCAGCTGAAATCAGCACCCACTGACAGTTTGACCTACAGGCTGGCACTGTGTATGTGTCTGGTCAACTACAACCATGGTGGGCTGCGGGCTGTCGCGCACCTCTGGCAGGAGTTTGTCCTAGAATTGCGCTACCGCTGGGAAAACAACTACCTAATCTACGGGTGGGTACTACACATGCATTGCTCTTGGCAAAGCATGTATGTTTTAACATCCTTGAGACCTGTATCTCAAAGAACATAGTCACCATTGCCTTGTGTCTTATCCTGTTGCACAGGTAAAAAGCTGTCATTTTGGTGATGTTAGCACATCTTGATCATCTTGACTCACATGTAGATTTCATTTACACATTTGAGTATTCTTGGAAATAGTTTTTAAATCTATGCAAATGTCTCAGACTGGCTCATTCTCACTATGCAGCAACTCCCGTGCACTCCTTTTCTTCACTTGTTACTTAATTAACACTTTTTTTAATTGACACTTTATATTTGTATTTGTATTTGTATTTGTATTTGTATCATCTTATTTTTACTTTTTAGACTATTTTTATTATTATTTATTGTTACTGTATTGTACTCAAAACAATTTCCTTCAGGATTAATAAAGTTGTTCATATTCGTATTCAAACACAGACTAGTAGAATACAGAAATCCAAGTGTAAATACATCTAAGATACAAACCATATGCAAGCTTATTATTTTTGCATTGTTGTACTAGCTGAAGCACTAGTTAAAGCAGTTGACAAAGTAGTTCATGTAGTTTCTCAGTCTTTTAATAATGTTATGTTCACCCATATCCATCTTAACTTCTGCATATGCTTCCTTATCTGCAGACTGACTGGTGGATCTCCTGATCTTCGCTGTTGTCTTTTGCATCAGAAGCTCCAGGTAGCCAATTATACAAAATGCACACAGTGTGTGTTCAAGCCAGCGACCAAATCTTCAGATCATCAGATCAAATCATTTAAAATACATGTGACAAAGAAATCAGGGTCTGTGGTTATTCTTAATTAGGCCACATGTGAGCAATCATAGTTGAGGTTTTACTTTTATAATGTCTATCTAATGTCTAATGTATCTTTATTATGTTTCAAGTGGTGTATTTTATACAATAGTTATCAGTGTAAATGCAACAACTGTAAAATTATTATCAAAATCAGCACAGTGCCAGCTCCAGGCTACATGGTGACCTAAACAAGATCAGTAAATGATAACCAATACATTGTGTCAATACCCATGACAATATATATTTATTTAATTAGTTGGTTAAAGACGTAGTGTTTGGTTTTCATATAGTTACGTTTGACAATAAGGTCTTTTTTAAAATACAATGAAAAAAACGTTCTGGCCACTTATATGAACTGAGAAATGTCTAATAATTCTTCACCACAAAATTAATTTGGATTTGTTGTCATATAAATCATTTCACTTTATAAACTTGAATCTCTGTGTAATGACACATACAAATACACAGAAGGTCAATTTATCATCAAAAATGGAAGTAGACATAATCTATTGAAATTAATCATGTTTGATCGGATCTCACGTCATCTGAATCTGCATTTATGCACAGTCTAAATCTCTGCTGCTATGAAGTCATCTGCAGTCAGCATCCAGATGGACAACAGGTCTCCACTTACAGTCACTATACAAAAATGAACTAAAAGTAGCCCGGATAAAAGCACTGCTATCTTGTGCTGGTGATGTCATTTGGAGCCAAAGTCTGCATAGTCGTGATCAAGGAATAAGCCGTGGTATTGAAGTCTCACCTGTAAATCTGCCTGACAATCAGTAATCCATAATTAGTAACTAATTATTATAGTAGCGAACAGTCATCCGCTAACGTTTAAGTTACAATTCCTGTCCATGTTTCTACTCGACATCCAGTTAATAAAAGAAATCTGAAGGGTGTCTGCGACTACTTCACTGTGATTTAACAGCTGTCAATCATAACAATTCACCCTGTTTTATAGCATCAAATAAATAATTGAAATCAGAATAAACACTTGAACTAACAACAGTGTGATAAGTACAACCTAAAGTGACAGAAACTAACTCGTTGGGAAACAGCTGTAAAAAATGCTTGCTTGTTTTCTGAATGGTGTTTGGATCGATCAGGGCTTTGCTGATATTGTAGCTGTGCCATCAAACGCTCAGAATGAACTAACATCTAGATTAGGCAGAAATCCACATAGACACTTAGATATTTACATATTGTGTAAGATATCTGTATAAATAGGAAGTATTTTTATAGGGTAGTATGTGACCAACTGAATATGCACAGCAGGTATACAGTGCATCCGGAAAGTATTCACAACGCTTCACTTTTTCCACATTTTGTTATGTTACAGCCTTATTCCAAAATTGATTAAATTCATTTTCTTTCCTCAAAATTCTACACACAACACCACATAATGACAATGTGAAAAAAGTTTTTTTTTTGAGATTTTTGCAAATTTATTAAAAATAAAAAACTAAGAAATCACATGTACATAAGTATTCACAGCCTTTGCCATGGAGCTCGGAATACTTTCCGAATGCACTGTAATCTCATCATTCCTCTAGCCAACTGGATTGCTCACATCAATCAGAGAAAATAAAGTTATAACCAGAGAGATAAAGACAACAATGTGTATTTCATATATTCAATGTCTGAAAGGTCTTATGTTCCTACATAGATGTTGAACTGCTGCATCGAGAGGAAGAGGGCTAGAGATGAAGCTCGCAGGGTGCAGGAGGGAAGCAAGGAGAGAGCTGATGGCTGCCAAAACTGCCACACCATATCAGAGTCTACGATGGAAACAATGACTACATCCAGCTCAGCAAGGGAGGTGTCTCCCAGGAAATCCTGGGACTCATGGAGCGACAGTGAGGATGAATTCTTTGAGTGCCTTAGTGACCAGGGAGAGATAGAGGCTCCACATACTGAGGGGGGAAAAGATGGCAGTAAAAGTAAACCAGAGGGTAGGCTGCACCCCTATAACAACATGACTCTGCTCAACTCCACACAACCACTCTACGTTCCTGTCACACAGGTCAGGACATCTCTGTAACTGTCTCTTTCACTCACTCAGCCATTTAAATATGTGTCATGTAGAAGTGTCAGTTACTTATAAATTCGAATGTAATGCATACATTCTAGTCTAGTATTTTATCCTCATTAGTATGAAACCTTTGCAGATTGTTTGAATGTCAAAGGTTCATCTTTCAGTATATGTATATAATTAAGGACATGTATTTTTGGTGAATGTTATGTGAAACCTTTTATGAAACCATATTATAAAAGGAGTTGGTATTTTTCAGGTGTCTAGCACAAATAGGATTTGGTTTCTTGAAAACTGTTTCTTACTCTCTCTTTGAGCAACAAATAAAAACTCTGCAAATGACTGTGCCATTTGACTATAAATTGGCAATAGTTAATGCAAGTACATTGATTCTGGCAAGTGTGTATGTTTGTGTTAAATTTTCAGGAACCCGCTCCCATGACCGAGGATCTTCTGGAGGAGCAGTCAGAAGTACTGGCCAAACTGGGTACATCAGCTGAAGGTACTCATCTCCGTGCCCGGATGCAGAGTGCCTGCCTGCTCTCTGACATGGAGTCCTTTAAGGTGAGACAGGCAAACATTAGGGATGCGGAAAATAATTAATTCTATGATGCATAGCGATACTTTGATGCTTTCTGTATCAGTGCAGTAAAGTTAGTGATAATTAATTATCAGCGCAATTTTCAATGGACTGCCATTTATGGAGTTTGGCACTACTGCTATGTAAAATGTGTGGCTCTGTTTACATTCTAAACCACAATAAGGTGGTGAAGCAGCTGAAATAGACAAAATGCTTTTTCAAAAGCAGATGTTTGGGCACATATGTTTGTATTGATGGGGAAAAATAAAACATGTATAAGGAATATGAAATATTTTGGATATGAAATCCAAAATTAAAATGCACTGGAATGCATCAAGAGTCGTTTAATAATCGAATCATTATAGTTTTTCACGGGTGGAGTTGGCCAAAGCAAGTAGTTTGTAATTAGGATTAAGAGAGTTCTTACAGAGAGCATCTGGAGAGCATTCCTGACAAATTTAGTAGCACATTAACAAAAGAAGTCTGTGGGTCCATGACAGTCTATGACAGTACGATTGGCTATTCAAATGTAAAAAATTCAAAATCCACATTCAAGCTGTAATACAAGAGAAGCTTTAGTTGGTTGGTCCTTTAAAAAGCAAACAACAGTTGAATATCTAACTTTAGCTGCTTCAGTAGCTTTAGCTTGAGTTTTCATTGAACAGCGCATCCGTGGCGACATGGCAAGATTCAATGTTGGCCTTAAGAGAAGAAATTGATTTCATTTCTAGGCCATGGACTTAAACAAACTCCTTCTAGAGGTTTGATATGGTTGTCTTCAAATGTGTACTTTACAATCTGATGCTCAATTGCAAAGCTTTTTACTTTTCATCAAACATAATGGTGGCGCAACAAAATGAAAATTTTCTCCATGAAACAGAGAGCCGCTGCTCAGGGGTTAGGGATGCTCAGAGAGTCACTAAATTTGGCACACACATCAGGAGTGACACAATCTCAAAGGTCATATGGGTCTCAGGATTGGGTGTGGCAACGTGTCACCGTAGTACTCCCTACAAAATTTCAAAAAAGCAGCCCCTACTACATTCCACCTATGTGTGAAATTCATGGTCCAACGCACACCTTGGTAGCTATGGCCCAGGTGTTGCCCAGCATCGGGCCGGCGCCCCCAACATGCTGGTCCCCCTGATGTGTGGGTGGGTGCAGGGGCCCATTTAATACTGCTTACATTTCTATTGTAATTATGAGGTCTTGTAATTATGGATGTGTATTGTTATCTGTATATGGAATGAGCTATATTGGTAATGAGATACTTCAGATCAATGAAATTTGAGATCACTTTACACAGAGAGAGTTTTCCTGTCTCTCCACAGGCAGCCAACCCAGGTTGTGTCTTGGAAGACTTTGTGCGCTGGTACTCACCAAGGGATTATGTGGAAGAGGAGGTGGTCAATGAGAGGGGTAACTCTGTGGTGAAAGGCGAGCTTAGTACCAGGATGAAAATCCCAGGCAACATGTGGGTGGAGGCTTGGGAGACAGCCAGGGTTACACCTGCACGCCGCCAGAGAAGACTTTTTGATGACACTAAGGAGGCCGAGAAGGTAATTTTCATTAGTGCTGGATGATACACTTATGACTGACATTAAAAGTCCCTGGCTTAACCAAGTTTATCTATATGTTGAGTAAATTGCATTTAAATCTAACAAAAGAGTGCCCTGCATTAAGAATCCTGCTGAGAGTCATGTAAGCATGTGCAGACATAACAGATGTGCAAACAAACAGAAGGCCGATAAATGGAGAGAACAGGATTGTGTCTGTTTTTTCAGGTTCTGCACTATTTGGCAATGCTGAGCCCTGCAGACCTGACCCGCCATCTCCTGCCCTGCATACTTCATGCTGCTATTCTGAAGTTGAAGGAGGAAGGTGAGTGAATATTGTTTTGTTGAAAATGTATCCTGACATGAAACACTAAACGCATGGGTTCCTACTACAAACAAACCACCAACAAAATTTAAAAAAAAACACGACAAGAAGCGTAATTAGCGTAATTTCTTCCTTTTTATGGATCACCAAGACATTCATTCATTCATTCATTCATTCGTTCATTCATTCGTTCATTCATTCATTTATATGCATGTAGTTAGTTTCTTGAGCCAATAGGTGTAGATTATGATACTGCCCGGGCCTGTCGGGACCAGTCAGGCCAATCAGAGGCCTGCACTACATCATGCAGTCTGGATCATGTTCCAGGACACCACCATCTACGTCACCAATGGCATCAATGGATTTACATTTTTGATAGTACTGAATTGAATCATAGCCCCAAAGCACAGGTTGGACTACAGGGTAATACTTCTCAACCAAGCTTCAGTAGGTTGAGAAGGTTATACCCATTCCACTATGTAAATGCGCTGACAAAACCGATGTGATTAATTATGGCACCCCAAATTTTGTTGCCTGGCTAAAATCAGGTAAATAATCAGCTCAGGTCCTATCTCTTTGTTTTCTATTATCATTTCCTATCAGTGTGGGTTTAGACCTACAGTGGATATAAAAAGTCACACAGTGATGTTTTGCACCAGTGCTTCAGTCAAATCATGAAACATCTGCTGTATTTCGAGTGTGCCACCAGATGTCACTGTTCTTCCTCAAAGTGAACCCCTGAAGCTTCGAATCATTTACGGTACAAAAAGAAAGAAAGCCTCAATGCTTCACAAGGCTTCATTCACCCATCACTAGTTTTAAATGACTATCCCTGCATAGCAAAATGTCTTGTTCTGCTCTTTATAGACTTATCTAAAGCATTCCATACTGTGGACTATTTATTACTTGTCATTACTTTCCTGTATTGGTCTTGGTCTGTCAGTTGCCTATGTTTTCAAAGATTCCTCCCTAATAGATTGCAGTATGTTAAAATGTGAGAGAAAAAGAGAGAAAAAAGAGAAAGTGAGAAAGAGTGTCTGTCTTTACAATGACTTTGACTTCAAGCATCACATCAAAGCACAGACAACTAAATTGAGAACAGTACTTTGGTTTTCTGTACAGGAATAAGAATTGCTTCCTTATTCACCATTAAAAAGACTAGTTTAAATAATATTTTATCTGTTTTGGATTGGATCATGTGTATTGTTGGAAAAATCAACTGCATTAACATCATATCGTGTGCCTGCAGAGGCTGTATGATTGCCTATGTTAAAGCCACAGTGAAAGTGGTGTGCCATAAAGCAACTCTATTCTGCCCTATTCTCTGAACTGTCACCTTTTTTATTCCACTGGATTTTGCAGGCCTGGACAATAGTATTTTAGTAATATAATAGTATTAACTGGTATGTGACAGAGTAGGCTAATGTACTTTTCTGAAGCATATCCTCATTATGTACAAATACTAATACTTTTTGCGCACTTTAAGTAATAATAGTGAAACCCTGCGTAAACCAAGTGTGTGCAATAAATCTTCCCAGGGTTTCTTTGTAGTACTTGTACCAAAGTTTGCTTACTACTGTTAGGAGTAGTGATGTAGTGTACAAACAGTATACTTGTTGATGAGGGGCATTTTTTGTTTGAAACACATGATGCATTTAAGAAAGCATCAAGAAATCTGCTATTAAAGAAAGTCTCACTGATTGTGATTTAAGGTTGTCAACAACTAAATGCATAAAATATGGAAATGATGAAAATGACTGCAGATAAAGAGCTCAACAACTTATCACTTAAGGAAGGAATAAAGTGTTTATATAGAGTATGAATTTAATTCTGTAGTATAGTATATTCTGTTGAATCAATATTAAAAGGTGCAACTCGTGAGGAGGTCATAACATATTCTCCCTACTTTAATCCATCACTTGCTCTTATGGCCTTTATTTTTCTTTCTCCTTCTCTTCTTTCTCCTCTTGATCCCCTTTTTAACAGAGTCACTGGAAGACATTCTGTCAGTCAAAAAAAGCATTCAGCAAGCTGCGTGTCAAGCCAGCAAGCTGCTGCACTCCCCCATCCATGACTACAAGAAGTTAGAGGTCAGTGACAGGCAGAACTCGAAACTAACCCCTCAACTACACTGAAATTTATTACACTGGAAAAGTTGTTTTTTTTCTTCAGAACCAAGCAGGATGCTGTTGCTAGTGTGTAAGTACAATGCCAAAGTGTAATGCCACTGGGTTGCTTGTGTTAAAATTCAGCAGTCAAGCCTTGCGTCACACGCAACAGCTGAAGGAATATGTATGCTGGGTTTATGTGCATCTGCTCACCAGTTTTCCAAACTCCTGGCAATTAAGTCAAAAGTCTCATTCATAGTCTATCACCGATTCTACTGTCACTGTATTATTCTCTTGATCCTTCTCCGTAAATCCACAATCAAATCTGAACTTGTCAGTATTTTGGAGTAAACGTGTATTTCATGTTCCTCAAGCTCCTGTTTTGACAGCAAGTATGTCCTTGACCTTTCTCTATGTGTAGGATTTCATTAACCAGTTGATGACCATGGAGACAGTCATCACCCGAGCTCGATCTCTCAAGGCCAAGTTTGCCATTTGTGAGGGCGAAAAGAGAGAGGACACTGAAGAGCTAGAGAAGTAAGTTACATACAGTTTTATTTGAGCAGTACTACAGTCAGAGGCATATCAAGGAATTTATCATTTATATGTAAATGGTTATACAGTTTGGCTGGTTCAGCTATCTAAGAGACAAGACTTGTGCTGAGAAAACTAAACCACATAACATTAGATCTTAGAAGGAGGATTTGTTTGGGGTTAGAGGAAACTTAAACAGTTTATAGAATGGCCTCATTTTCATCTGTGTGATGGACTTACTAGTAAGCTGGACATGCAAGCTGATGCAAGTATGGCTAAAGTGCAGTGCTCTGTCTGAACTGATCTGATAGGAGTAACAGTGACACTGGATGCTTGAAAGGATTCAAGGAAACAGGACTCTACTGTGATCACTTACAGCCTGGAGTCACTGGAGATTTTTTTTGGGTGGTTTTACACTTTATTAGGACAGCTGAAGAGAGAGACAGGAAAGGTGGGAGAGAGAGGGGGAAGGACGATGTAGCAAAAGGGACCCCGGCAAGTGGGAATCGAACCAACAGGGTCCATGGTCCATGGGCACATGCACTCTACCACTGAGCCACCTGTACGCCTGTCACTGGAGATTTTTACTGGCTGCACCACCAATCATATTTGCTGTTTTCCTCCAGGTTTGTGAGCTCCCTCCTGGAAGAACCTGAGGTGGTGGTGATCGGAGCTGGTCAGGGGGCAGCTGGCAGCATAATCCACAGGCTGTTTGTCAGTGCTCAGAGGGTAAGCTGCCTCATTCTTTTTCTCTCTTTGACACTGTTCACCAGGGGCTGTTAATATGTTTACACAACCTAGTGAATATTTTACCATCATACTAGACCAGGTATTGTACTTTATGGTATGTTTTTAGGCAGGTTTTGAGTTATTCAATTAAAATTTGACACGAGTTACCCAAATAGGTTGTTTCAGCTAATTATTATCTGCTATCTATCTGGTTTATGAGGGTCTTTCAGCCAATGTTTGTGTGGCATCACACTGCCAACGGCTGCAGAGACAGAGATTTCCTTTTAAACTGATTTGAGTATGGCCCAGGACCAAGAAGGTGTCGTTTGTCATTTTTGACCAATTTTTGATTACCTACTCAGGCACTGGATACATACAGTTGATATAAAAAAGTCTACACACCCCTGTAAAAATGTCAGGTTTTTGTGATGTAAAAAGATGAGCTCAAGATAAATAATTTCAGAACTTTTTCCAATTTTAATGTGACCTATAACATGAACAAATAAAAAGGGAGGAGAAATAAGAAATAAAGACCTTACAATAACCTGGTTGCATAAGTGTCCACACCCCTAAACTACACTGAAGCACCTTTTGATTTTATTACAGTCTTTTTGGGTAGGAGTCTGTCATCATGGCACATCTTGACTTGGCAGTGTTTGCTCACTCTCACACTCCAAATCTGTCAGATTGCAAGGGCATCTCCTGTGCACAGCCCTCCTCAGATCAGATCCCCACAGATTTCCAATAGGATTCAGGCCTGGGTTTTGGCTGGGTCATTCCAAAACTTAAATCTTCTTCTGGTGAAGCCATTCTTCTGTTGATTTGGACATATGCTTTGGGTAGTTGTTGTGCTGAAAGGTGACATGCCTCTTTATCCTCAGCTTTCTAGCAGAAGCTTCAAGGTTATTCATCTATGCTTTTTCAAAATTTAGTCACATTTATTCATAAGAAAAAACTTGCCACCCTACCCACATAGCCCAGATATATGAAGAATATGGGAGATTGGTGTCTCATGTAATATGTAGTGAGTACTTTCCAGAAATTCCTACCGCTCCTTTAACATTGCTGTAGGCCTCTTGGCAGCCTCCCAGACCAATTTTTGTTCTTTCTTTTCATCAATTTTGGAGGAATATCCAGTTCTTGGTAATGTCACTGTTGTGCCATATTTGACATTATGACTGTCTTCACTGTGTTCCATGGTGTATCTAATGCCTTGCAAATTCTTTTGTACCTTTCTCTTGACTGATCCCTCTGATGCCTTGGAAGCTCTGTGCGGACCATGGCTCTTGCTGTAAGATGCAACTAAGAAAATGTTACTTAATTTGAGATAAATCAGAGTGATGGCAAGTGTGTACTAACTACTATTTAACATGAGTTTGAATGAAATTGGTTAATTCTGAACACAACCACATCCCCAGTTATAAGAGGGTGTGTACACGTGTACAACCAGGTTATTGTAAGTTCTTTATTTTTTATTTTTCCTCCAAAAGATTTCAGTTTGTTTTTCAATTGACTTGTTCACATGTTAAGTCACATTAAAGGTTTAAAAAAAGTTCTGAAATTATTTATCTTAGTCTAACCTTTTTACATTACAAAAACCAGGCATTTTAACAGGGGTGTGTAGACTTTTTATATCCACTGTACACTATGTATATACAGTGTGAGTTTCACACCAATTTCTACAATGAAAAAAATAACCACTGACTCTGCTCAAAATATTTGAACTTATATTTTTCTCCATTGTAACTTCTGTGACATTATTGGAATGGACACTGTGGTTGACAATGATGCATTATTTTGGTGTTCATATGGTAATTGTTGGAATTCTAATACATTTCTGTAATGGATTTAGAAATGATAAACCAAATGGTTTATCATTTCTAAATCCAGTCAACCTCTCAAGCCTTTACAAATGCTAAGCATTACATAACCTAATGCTTATCAAATTGTTTGTCAAGATGTCCAAGTGAAATAAAATTTCTCTTTATATATTGGTGTATTTTGGTACCTCCAGCAGCTAGGGGCAGCTTTTTGCCAGACATGTTGTCATTCACATGTTCACATTCTAAGGCTGAACAAATAAATATGCAGGTAATTTTACAAGAAGATTTATTCAAGGTCTACCCTCTAGCTTTTTCCTGAGCTCTCAACCATGTCTCATGTTCTCAAGAAATATTTTTCATGCTCAAAATGTACACAATATCACAATTTAACATGTTAGCCATATTCTGGGAAAATTTATACTAGATTGACTTGCAATGACAGATTACTCTTCTAAAAACTTAACTTTGAGTGATTTGTCTCAATTTGAAATTACAATATTGAGAGAAACCAAACATTTTTAAATATTTATAAATATTACAAAACCAAGAAATAATTTTTTAACAGAGCAAACACAGAGGAATTTTTTTCTGTGTAGAGCTGTGATATAATGCAACGTATTAAACATCTAAAATTTCCACTGTGAAACTATGCTGCTCCTTAGCAGTACAGTATGTGTATGCTTGTGAGGTAATGGGCAGTCATGACAGAGACCCTCTTGTGATGCAGATATATGCATTTTCTTTTTTGCTGTACATGTCCTCCATTCGACTTTGTTTTTGTGTTGTTTCTCCCCCCTGCTGCTTACATCAAGCTGGCTGACTTCACCAGTGACGAGGTAACCACAAGCGCTGAGAGTTTCCCCTCCAAATACTAGTGTATCCCTACTCCTCTACAGTCGTATCATTCCAACAAGAAACACAAACAGAAATACACAAACAAGTATAAACAATTGGGTCCTGGAAATCTGTGTGCCCTACAAGAAACTGTTTTCATTTGTTTATTAAAATTAAAAATTATTATTTATTATTTGAAAGTTATGAACCCAAAGAAGATTACCACCCTGCTGTTCCACTGAGCTCTACAGAACATTTGAGCATCTTTCACAATAATGTTTTTTTGACTCCATCCCTCGTTTTCAGTGAAAAAGCTGTATGCTATAGCCCACTGTACACTAAAGCATGCATCTAGATATAAAAATAAATTGTAACATGTAAAGAATCAAATATTTTTCTCTACAGTTGGTGGAGACCAAACCAGAGCTGAAGAGCAAAATTGAAGCAAAATATTCAAACATAGATTTTGTTTTTTGTTTGGGTTATTGGATTTATGTAATCTATTACTTTATGTTTAGGATCTGTTGTCTATCTATTGTTTCTACACAGTTCTGTAGTCTGGTTATATTGTTAATTAAACATACTAAACATATTACACAGATGAGTTTTCTGAGTTCAGAGTATGGAATCTTCTGGTATAATATTGGATGGGCCATAAGTTTACAATCCAATTGTCTTACCATTTCCAGTGAAGTTGGAATATGGGAGGATTTCATGTTTTTGCAGGCCTCAGTTTATTTACACAAATAAGTTGTTGTTGGATAATGTGTGTACAGTTCTCACAGATTTAAGTGTGTCTGTGAATGTGAGAGAGAGAGAGACCTTTTATGAATTATGGAGTAGCCTAGCTTTTGGCAGGTTAATATCCACCAATGTCCAGTTGGATATGATAATCTTACAGCATATCTCCTTACAATGTAAATTAATAAATAATAATAATAATAATAATAAAAATAATAATAATAATAATTTAAAAAAAATGTACATTTTCTCACAAATAAGTTTATACTATACAGATCTCTTCAACATCTTCCCTGAAAACTTTTTCTTTGCCTTTTCTTTGCCTCTTCTTTGCCTGTAACATTTCATCTTCTCTTCACTCTCAGGCTGCCCTCCTTGCACCAATGGATGAAGACTTTGGGCATGACAGAAAGCCCACTGGAGGAAGCATCAAAGTGCCTGACTTTCCTTATCCGGCAGGCCGGGAAATTCTGTTGCGTACATGTGTCCCTCGGCCAGCACCATACTCTAAAGCTCTACCTCAGCGGCTCTTCTGTGTGTTGATGAAGGAGGAGTTCAGGCTGGCGGGAGCCTTCTCTTCAGACTCTTCCTTCTTTTAAGGCCATATGTCTATTACCATGTTTCATTTTTCAGTGAAATTTTACACTTTGAAGTCCCCACTGAAAGAGCAGTGAAGGACATAGGGTAGCAATGATTCAATTTGTTTGTTGGACCTTCTTGGTTAATGACTTTGTTTGTGGGAACAAATGCTTGTTAAAAACTAGTAGACAGCTTTGTATCTAGCCAATGTGCATTGCTATCTGAAAAAAATAGATTTTTTCAAATTAGATTTGAAAAAAAAAAAACATTTTTTCAGATGAGATTTTTTAAATTAGATTTTTTTTCAGATAGCAGTGTGACTTTATTTCTCTTTAGTTAGTCTTTATTGTACAATTTAATTTTAAAAAAAGAAAAGAAAAAGGTAAAATTCTCTGCAGCACTCTTAACTGTGTGTAGTGGACACACATTCAACAAGTCACACATCAAGACATCCTGTTAAGTACAATTATATACTTCTTATTGGGTAAAAATATACCTTAACTTTACATTAAAAGCAAATGTGATAACTTTTCAGTTTGCATTAATTTAAATAAAAAAAACACATATTACATTAACTAATGGCAAATGCTTTGTAGGTGTTACATGTCTATACATTGCTGTAACATGAGTCATTGCTGTAACGTGAGTCATCTGTGCTTGTAGGTAATCAGCACAGTTGCTCCATGGTGTCCTGTAATCTAAAAATAAACATTTCTCTTCTGTCTCAATCAGTGCTTCCTGGTCGTGTGTATCATCAAACACAGTTGACATAATTAGCAGGTCGGAGACCAGCAAGAGATCATTTTTGCAGCAGCATTCTACTGGTTGGTCGGACCACTTGTGCAAGAGTATAGGCCTCCAGTTATACTAGGGGCTACTTTTCTATGGTGTATGGGTCCTTTTTTATTTTCCCATGCATGTTCTTAAGGATACACATACACACTAACCTGTCTGTTGTGTCATACTTTCCACTTCTCAGACATGGGTTTCATATATTAAAAAAAATAAATCTATTGTTTAAGAAAAATGTCCACATAAGGCACAACTCCTTTGGTTATACATACAAATTGAGGTTGTAGCATCAACTAATATCGTTTTTGGTGGTTGAGTAGTGGATGAGATTTTGATTGTGTTTGCCAGCCTGGATGGAAGAAGGACCCAGATCCTTTACTTAAGTAAAAGTACTCAATAATCATAGTAAATGTACAGAATTATCATCCACAATGTATACTCAATGTTTTAAAAGTATTTATGTAGAAAAATGTCCCTTGTGACTGATTTATTAATATAACCAACATTATTATTGTTATTAATAATGATATTGGATTAGATAATTGTTCACCTAATGTGACTTTATTTTTGCTGCCGTGGGAAGACATGATATGATGGGTACAGTGGGTAAATGCCCTGCACAGAACAAAATAGCTGTGAAGAGAAAGACAGCATCACACCTTAAGAGTAGAAAGTTTTGTTCTTACAACTGCAGTTGTAACATTGTTAGTCAAACACTGCTTAACCATGTAGTGGTAAACTACCTAACTAAATATAGCCTTACAAATGAAATGGTTAATACTAATAACTATCCAAAGTAACTTAGGACTCGGGCTGTGGCTGGACAATAAACTGGACTGGACAACGCACACCAGCAGGATGGGAAGACACAAAGCAGGATGTACTTCCTAAGGAGACTGCGGTCCTTCAACATCTGCAGCAAACTTCTGTGGATGTTTTGCCAGTGTCCTCTTTTACACTGTGGTGTGCTGGGGGGGCAGCATATCCAAGAAGGACACATACAGACTGGATAAACTGATCAGGCGGGCCGGCTCTGTGGTCGGCATGAAGCTGGACTCTCTGGTGATGGTGGGTGGCAGAGTTGAGGACTCTGGACAAACTCGCTGGATATTATGGACAATGCCAGCCACCCTCTGCACACCGTCATCAGCAACCAGGGGAGCCTGTTCAGTGAAAGACTGCTCCTTCCCAAGTGTAGGACCAACAGGCTTAAGAACTCCTTTTTCCATCATGCCATCACACTCTACAACTCCTCACATGGGGGGAGGAGGACATAGAGTAGGGGTAGGGTAGCCATTGTATGGCACATGCACACACAGAAATGGACACTTTTCCTCTGGTGCAATAACCTCATTCTCATCCATAGTGCAATTATTTTAACTTATAATTTTTAATTTATTCCACACAAAGCCATATTCAGCTCTTTATATTTACTTATATTATTTTATTCTCATTCTTTTATATTTTGTATTTTAAGTTTTCCCCGATCGCTCAGTTTAGACGGCCAGCCAACTCTAAGAAGAGTCCTGGTGGTTCTGAACTTCTTCCATTTATGGATGATGGAGGCCACTGTGCTCATTGGGACCTTCAAAGCAGCAGAAATTTTTCTGTACCCTTCCCCCTGTCTCTGAGGTCTACCTGACAATTCCTTTGACTTCATGCTTGGTTTGTGCTCTGACATGCACTGTCAACTGTGGGACCTTATATAGACAGGTGTGTGCCTTTCCAAATCAAGTCCAGTCAACTGAATTTATGACAGCTCTAGAAACATCTCAAGGATGATCAGTGGAAACACGATGATGCACCTGAGCTCAATTTTGAGCTTCATGGCAAAGGCTGTGAATACTTATGTACATGTGATTTCTTAGTTGTTTTTTTTTTAATAAATTTGCAAAAATCTCAAAAAACTTTTTTCACGTCATTGTCATGTGGTGCTGTGTGTAGAATTTTGAGGAAGAAAATGAATTTAATCCATTTTGGAATAAGACTGTAACATAACAAAATGTGGAAAAAGTGAAGCGCTGTGAATACTTTCCCTGTAATGTAATAATATTTTAATGGTGACCATATTCAGCAAACGTTGTACAAATGGGACTGCTGAACAAGTCTGTGGAATTTTATACTACTTTACTTGGAGGTGTCACTTAATGATTTGAAAAACTGCTGCTGTTGCAGCAGCAGGTGGTGGTGGGTGAAGCTGGGAGTAGCAGCAGCATCTGACAGCATCTAACAGCTTCAAGCTCATATGCATTTTCTTCAGGACAGGCAGGTATTTTAAATATTTTATCTTATTTTATACGTAACATACATACAGACAGCCACACAACATGTAGAGACAGACAAGCACACTCAGTTGCAAAAATTTGTGAACCTTTTGGCGATTTAAAGTCACCAATTCGCTCACACAGCATTTCTTTGGATTGTGGGAGGAAGCTGGAGCGCCCTGACAAAAAAAAAAAACCTCATATAGGCACAGGAGGAGCATGCAAACTCCACAAAGGAGGGTTCCTACTCACTAGCGCGTTTGTAGCCAGATCCCTCTGGCTGTGAGGCAATGGAGCTAGCCATTGCACCACCATGATGCATGTGATGTTCGCCCATCATGTGAGGCTTTCTTTCTTTTTGTACCTTAAATGATTTGAAGCTTTAGGGCTTTATTGTGAGTAGGAACAGTGACATCTGTTGGTAGACTGGATTTACAGCAGCTGTTTCATAATTTGAGCAAAGCACTCAAATTCGTTGTTTCGGCCCCACATGTGTGCAGTAAAACTCATTTAAAGCTACATGTTCATAAACAGATTCAAAGTTATAAACAACCTTTGGCGATATGGCTTCTGTCTCTTTTTTGTGTATAGCAACAAAAGAAAATACTAGACAAAAATATAAAGCATGGCTGGATTCGATCCTTAACCCAAAGTGACAGAAAAAAACCTAAATCATACGTGCAACATGCTGAGCTATGCAGTCGATCGTTATGAGTAGGCATTTTTTTGTATAATTCTTTGAGTGTCACTGTGGCATCATAAGCATAGTAAAGCGCCAAAGCATTCAAGCTGTAAACCAATGAAGCGCTTCTGTCAAACCAATGAACCAATGAAACGCTTCGTGAACGCGCCAGTGACGCCATCAGTCACGTGACACTTATCACTCGATACAAGCTCCGACACACGGCGGTTCATTAGGCTGATACAAGCTTCTAAGCTTCAGTATTGTTTGCCCATCTCTATATACTATGCAATAGGCAGCGCTATATAATTAGGAGAGGTGAAGTGTCTGTCTCAAGTGTACCAAACACTCGATAAATGGGTTTCTTTGTGTTGGGTAGTGTTTTAGACTGGTAGGGTTGCCACCCGTCTCGTAAAATACGGAATCGTCCTTTATTTGGCAATTAAATGTTGCGTCCCGTATTGACTCAATACGGGTAATGATCAAAAGCCCCCCCTCCTCCCCCGACTCCGCTCCTCTGTGTGTCTGTGCCTGGCTGCCCGCGTGTGGCGTTGTCACGGTTGCCTAGAGACAGACACCACACACGGCGCTGCTCACAAAACCCGCGCCTTTTTAAAATGTCAACTACACCCGATACTCAACGTCCTCAAAAGCGAAAACGCTTGCAAAAATACAGACGTGACTGGGAAGAGGCACATCCTTGGGTGGGCAGCGTCAGTGGAGATGAGTATAAGGCAAACTGTAAAATGTGTTGGTGAGTGTTGTCTGACATCAGACAGCGTGCATCAGGAGAGCAACACTGCAGACATGTAAGAACACAGAAGACCCAACCGTCACTGTCACAGTTCTTCATACCCCAATCATCTCCTGAGACTGATACAGTATGGGACATTATGTTATGACTGATTTCCTATCTGGTTGTGCTTTTGCCAGAAGATGTGTATAGCCTATTTTAGTAGACTGTGGTGGTTTGATTGATTGTTTAGGATGTTGCCTCCAAAACTCCTGTTTTCAGTCAAATACTCCGCCAAGTTCTACTTATTTTGATCTGAATGCAGTATTTCTTGTAAATTGCCTATGGGGCAACAGGTAAAGTCACAGAAACATCTGAGATATTTCTTCTTGAAAGATTATGTGTTTTTTGTACCACCGTGTGACAATAGCGATGGTTTTAGCAAATATGGCTAAAAGTTATTATCATACAGGTTACCTACTACAACTTTAAAACAGAGGTAGTTAACTTATTTAGAAATAACGAAGTCATGGAGTGGAAATAAGACTCCAGAGAAAAGCTTCTTAGAAGCAAATTACCTTAGTCCTTACAAAGAGTGAGCACTAAGGTCTGCAGGGTCTAGTACTGAATTAATGAAAACAATAAATTAACTTTTATAGTGGAATAATATTACCCTTTCAGCTCCTTGCTTCCTTCTTCCTGTTGGGCTCACTCAGATTCTCTGCCAATGCCAATATCTTTCATGCTGCCAATGTTTTTTGTGTCATTGTCCAATGACTGACATCAATCAGTGCTCCTGCACAGGCTGCAGGCAGCTCCCGTCTGCTGAGCATGCGCTAACTTGGACACAGCAGCAGGCAAACAACCATCAAACAACAAGCAATGAAAATAAGTTAGAATTACATTCTTATATCCTATGCTTTAACATCATCACAACCAGCTGCAAGGCTTAAGAATTATTAAGATGCTATGAACATATATGACAATACTTTGTGACTGGTATTTAACATGTTCTCTTTTTACCTTCCTACTTGAATAAAATGTGAGTGAAGTCAGTGTACATGTCGAATATTAGTACAGTAATTTTCACCATAATGTCTATCCACAGATCTGGCTACCTAGTACCATGTAATGCAGCTTACTGTATATTTTTCAAGCCTAAACATAATGCCCAAAAGAAAAATAATCTGAATGTATTACATGTATCCTGCATTTTGTCCGTTTTATAACTGAGAGCACAAGAAAATTCCAGTCTTTTCCTTGAATGTGTATTTTTACAGATATTACATACTACATACTATTTGTACTAATGTGTGTGTGTGTGTGTGTGTGTGTGTGATGGATTCATGGATAAGCACAAAATTATCATAAACTTATTATCGAGAAGCCTTTATTAGTTGTAACACACACATTGAAAATATTACAAAACAAGGGAGGAGCATATACTGTCACTTCCTTCTCCTTTATCGCTATAATCAGTGGCCTACCACATTTGCCTCCAGCTACCTGACCCTTCATAGACCAGATTGGGGGTCTCAGAAGTCTGGTATGCTGTTTGCTGGGGGTAATGAAACCAGGTGAGGGTTACAGGAGTCAGAGACAGATCTGGGAAGATTTAGCCTTTCATCAAAGATCCCGGTACAGCAGAGATTTCCCATTTGGGAAAAGCTGCAACACTTAGTGAGACATTTACGTACCAAACCTATTCAGCGCATCATCATGGATCTATCTAAAACTGTAATTGTAACAACAGTAACTGTCACTAGTTTACACCGTCAGAACAGCATCATTCACTTTGTGATCATACAGAAGTCCAGCATGTGTTCTGAAACAGAGCAATAAACTCAGATGTTAACATCAATAAATTTGCTTATTTCATTAATAATTTAGTCAGGTTACAAACCCTTTAACAAGTTATCTGTGTGGCAAATGCAACATCTTCCTTTCCTACAAATATTTGAAATACTGCAGGATAAAATGACCATGCAACTACTGATCACTTTGGTGGATAAGAGGTCATTTATTATGTACTACTTATTTATTAGGTACTTGCCAGCAGACTGTTAGTTCATAAAGATAATGTATTGAAAGGTAAAGTCAGATAACATGACTTTCATGATTGCTGCATTGAAGCTGCAGTACTTTACATAAATATATTTGATTTGTTAACACAGAGTAACCTGGTCAGTGTGCATAATTTTTAATAACGCATTTTTAGGTCCTACAAGTTGATAGTGCATTAGTTTCAGGTCATAATTATATTTTATTCTTATTGGGGGTAGTTCAGGAGTACTGATAATTCTTTACACTATAAAAATTGTGAATTAAAAGTGTGCTCATTTAGTAATATTATTCCTAATTATATTACATCGTGAATAAATTGTGAATTTTGGGGAAATG
Source organism: Scortum barcoo (assembly GCA_023238725.1). NCBI lineage: Eukaryota > Metazoa > Chordata > Actinopteri > Centrarchiformes > Terapontidae > Scortum > Scortum barcoo. The sequence goes on from CM041542.1 coordinate 10,931,971, forward strand.
GGAAATATTACATACTGTATTTGCAGCAGTTCTTAGAGCTTTTCTACCTCAGTTTAGGTTGGTTTGGTTTGGCTCAGCTGACAAGAATAACAATACAAAAAGTTGCTGCTTAGGTTAAAAAAAAAAAAAAAAAAGAAAATTGAGAACAACAAACAAGACACTGCAATAAGATTGCATCATCTGACACATAGGTAAACAAATTTCTTTTGGACAAATAAAGAAAATATTGAAGAAAAAAATGGTCATATTAACATTGATAACTGGTCAACTTTTGCAGTGCTGATCAGGAATAATTTTACTATGATAGACTGGTGTGCATATACAGGAGAGGGAAGAAATACATCTACAATACATGATCTCTGGAGTCCCACAAGACAAAGAACATGTGCAATAAAAGAATTAAAAGAAAAAGACATAAGCCCTCCTTCACACAACCATTAGTTCATTATTCTGAAATAGCCCTTGGCAGCCAGAGAGGACTGGGTACAGTCGCATAAATGTGGCCAAAGCTTCAAGGCAGCTACTTGGATTGCTCATCACAGCTACAGAGCGAGCCTTTCATGCCATGCTAAAACAGATTATTTTCTGGGTATTTTTGTTTTGTATTTTGTTTGTGTGTTTGTTTTTTATGTTACGTGGAACATACATTCTAGTAGATGTTAATAATTGGTAAGAAATTAAGTGCAGTTAATCATTTAACTGAAGTTAGGGTTGGAGGAACAGGAACACACAGGCGGTGGACATGCCATGAATCCTCAAGCAAGCCTGGCTGTTCATACCAGAAGCACATTTCTGTGCTAGTCAACAAGCAATTCTGCTCTTTTGTAATCACATGTAGAGCTTGTCTTTAAGTTATAATCTCATGATTTTATAACAAAGCTTTTTATGTGTCCCTCGATAACGCTGTTCGTGTATGTCCACCTCTGGAGCACCAGTAGTATAGTATAGACAAACTGTAAATAACTGTAAACAATTGATATATTTAACCATAAAAACATGTTCATTTATCCAGTTATCAGTGTGTTTTCTGGCTAGATTCACTCACAGTAAGCGGAGAAAACAGAACCAACGCAGAAACAATTGCTGCAGAGAGCTGACTGTGGCGCTTCCTTTCTGAAGAGTCTAATTGGTTAACATGGATGGTGAATGCAAGCAGGTAGCACTTAGGGGTGCTTTGGCCTCCTGTATGTCCCTAAAATAAGACTATGTTTAGACCAGCATCAGCACTGCTTAAAAAAAATGCAGCATCTCTACTAATTCAATCACAAAGGGCTCTGACATAAATGCAGTGTCATATAACAAAAGTTGAACCCACTGACCATTCAAATATGCACATTCCTTCTTCACAGTAAGTAGTATTAATAAGTTGGTTTGCACATTTAATGAAGCCTATCCTACAACTTGTGTTAGAATATAGACTAGGATGACTGTCACTAAAGAACAAAGTAACACAGGGAAATGACCTATTAAATTGTTATCTGATCACAGTCTTATCACAATTGCTAACTATCCCAAAGCTCATGCTAGAGGGCACAGCAAAATGCTAATGTTGCTAATGCTGCAGATAAACACTTCTGACACAGAAGCACAAAAAATGCCCAACCAACATCTCTGGATCTAAAATACATTTACTCTCAGGGGGAAAAATCAAAGATTTCTTGAGGTTGCAAAGTTGACTCAGTAATATTTGTACATCCCCAGGACACTGGTTCCACCTGAGCAGGTGATTAGCAGATGGACCAGCTACAGTGCAGACTGCACACGACTCGCATGCAATTTTCAGATTTCTCTAATAAAACCTGTAAGAATTGGAGCGTTTTGTTGGAATATCAGGGTACTCTTTTATATGTTTTATAAGTATACAGTGATGAATTATTTTTGCAATATGTAATTGTTTTACTTTTTTTAAATTACTTTATTTTTTGGCTTGAGCTATGAAAATAGCCCGCATAAATAGTATTTCATAAGATAAGACTAATCAGGCCGATACATCACTATAGCTGAGAACTTGCTTGAAAAAAAGCTGAATGAAACATGGCAACATAATGAGACATAACTTAGTACATCTCACTCATACTGTAGAAACTGACAGCACATTTTATTTAACACATAAATATGCCACCAAAGAGCTCAGATAGGTTAGGGAGAGTATCATTGCTTAAATTAACAAATGAGATTTGAGAAAATTAAAATTGATTGATTTTAACTAAATTAATTTGATATGGGCAAAACGGCACAAAGCGTAAACAAGTAAGGAATTCAAAGACTTATTATTTTTCATTGTATAAAACAAAGTTACACCAACACATTCTGAACTAACTGAGATGCAATTTGGGAATTTTGTGGAATGAGTTTAAAGTGGGTGTGGTTGGGTTAGTCCTGTCTAGCCCTCCTTTGACATGACGCGTGGCTCAGCCAGTGAGCTGTGGATGATGCTGACAATGGACTCCACCCCCTCTCCTTCCAGGAACGTGCGGTGGTCTCCCTCAATGATGTGAACTGACACCTTGCCATCGCAAACCTGAGGAGAGACAAGCTAGTCAGACAAAACTTATTCAGCATTTTATGTGTGTAGTCTGCAATTCTAATCCAACCACTTCTTTTTTCTGAATTCAGCAAATATCCTATGTGTGTGCAAAAAAAAAAAAAATCTTGAGGAAATATCTTTTGGAAGAATAGTAGTAGAGTTCCCGCAATATGTGGAATGAATGCCAAAGAGTGCTGAAGCTGCTCTGGCAGCATGTGGTTGCCCAGCACCTTTGGTAGACACTTAATGCCCTTCATGTGACAAATAAACTTTGGCATCAGCATCACAAAGAGCCAGTCACCGTCATCTCACATCTCCACTGGTTAAGAAAGCTCATACACAGTTCTATTTCTTGCGGAACCTTAAGAGAGCAAAGTTCCCATGCCAGTTGCTGTCAAAGTTTACACAGGAGCAACAGAAAGCATGCTCAGTGGAAATACTGCTAATTAGCATAGTTTGTGCATGGACCAGAAAGGCTCTGTTTGTTTGTTCTATCTAAATTTAAAATGTATTTATTTATACAATCTTGAGTTGTAAAATAAAAATCAAATAAACTCTTGATAATGAGAAAGCAAGGAATAGCAAAAAATCCCTATTCCTGAATTACATCAAAAACAGCAGGGGGAAACTTAAAATCTTAAAATAGTTTCTATAATAACTCAGTTTAACTCAAGGTCCACTTTTAAAAATACCCTTTTGAAATTGGAGCAAATGAGTTTCAGTATACTTGATGTATGTTACCTCATTGAGCTTGTAATCATCTCCCAGGTTTTGTTCGTATTCGCTGCTGGTTTTGGCACGCAGTAGCATCACATTGCCATGGTATTTTGTTGCAGGCATGTAGCTATCAGCAGCCTTCAGCTTGTGGTAGAAGGCAGTGGCTGCAAAATGCAGTGAGTCTCTGCTGATGTTCTTGTGGCTAGAGGTGATCAGATTCACAGCAACGCTGACACGGGTCTCCAGGTCTGACAGTGGTAGAAGAGTCTCTAGAAGCTGCAAGATACGAAGGGGAATCAAAATTTGGAAGGAGGCCATTATAGGAAATATAGATATATATTATAATATATATAATATATATTATAATATAGTGACAAACCAGACGACAGGACAAGATGTTAAAAAGGCACACCATGTATGAGGGTGGGTACCGAACTACTGGGTACTATTTTTTATGGCATCAACCAAATTCCTTCAATACTAATGAGCATTGAAAAATGCTTTGTCATTCCCTACAAAATAAGACAAGACAAGATAACCTAAAGACTAACGGTCATCAGTGTCAGTGTGCCAATAAGCATGCAGTGTGCTAGAATCAAGATCTAATAATGCTGATGACTGGCTGGCAAATATTACATGTCAAAGAGGCATACAGGACAAACACATTATGTTCAGAGATGGGGCTTACAGAGTGCGTCACGTGTGAAAAATATCTAAACAGATGTCTAGCTCCATTTTATCAAACTTGATGCAAATAGCATACAATGCAATACATGAAAAAATGAAACTGCTGCCAGAACAAACATGATGAATTTAATTAAACCTAGTGTAAATTTAAGAGCAGAAAGTTGCTCAGTGTTAGATTGCAAGAGTTGTCCGCAAGTAGCGTTCAAATCCACAGCCCATAGGTCAAGTACTGCTGGAGGGCAGCAAAAAAGACACCCCACATAATCTGGTGGAAATTTCTTTAGTACATTTTTCAAGTGCTTGAAGATCCAGTTATCACTGAAGTGCGCCAATGAGAGTGAAGTGAAGACAAATATAAGACAATAGTTAAAAGTTGTCATAGTGTCATTTAAAGCTACAGTTGGTAGGATTGACAAGAGAGAGAGAATTAATATCAGTTCTCAATGTTGAGAACTACACTTGACAAAAGGTGTAGTGTCATCAGATTGCTAACCCCATACAGAGTACCATCTGCACATGTGAGCAATTTTTGGACATGAGTACTCCTAACTAACTAGGTAAAACCTTCACATAATTCATAGTCAAGCAGTTAGAGAATCCTTCTGATATTGCATTGGTCAAGCACCCAGAGACTTGCTTGAATGTTGTGACTGATAGAAATCTGATGGTGAGTGTGGGTGTCAAGAGGATGTATACCTTGTTGTACTCGATGCCAGTGAATTGTTGGATGAAGGCACACAGGGCTTCAGTTTCAGCCTCCGACTCTTTACCTGGTGTCAACTTGGCCCTGTATGTCTGAAAATGATATACTGAATTAAGTGAGTAACCTACAGTTACCTTAAACCCCAATTTGTTCCTAAACTACATCATTGAATACACATATTTACTTTCTGTTGTGCATTGAAGCATCAAAGTATATTATTCACACTTCAGTTATTATCATGTCTAAAACAATCCAATGCAATGACATGTCAGAAATTTATGAGTGAATCCAGTTATCACTGAAGTGCGCCAATGAGAGTGAAGTGATATATATATGTCCCAAACATTCCCAGATATCCCCAGAGAAATAAGAAAAATCACATTCTTTGACTTTGACTTGTGAGAAAGTATGCTGGGAATCCTGCATGTCAAGAAACTAGATCATATTGTAGATTCACTGACCATTGTGTGTAGCTCTTTTCTCTAACCTGTGTGTATGCTGCCACATAGGAGTGTGATCCATCAAACAGAAAGAGGCATTCCACAGGACGATTCTGGATCTGAAGTTGAGAGCACATTTCAAATGCCACACAGGCACCAAAGGAGTAGCCAGCGATTCGATATGGTCCATCTGGCTGTACCTGCATGATACATTTGACATAGTAGGCTGCCAGGGACTGGATACTGTCCAGAGGAGCAGCTGGGGAAGAGGGGATAAACTAATGAGCGTGGTTGGACATTACATAATCAGTTCAGATACAGCACGCACACACGCATGCACAGAGATGGGGTACATTTCTGAGGTGGAGGTCAGGGGTCCTGGGGCCTGCATTGTTAAAGATGGCTGAAACTGAGCTTTAGGCAAAACCTTACTCACCTTAAAAATTTGATTTTTATCCTGTTATAAAGTCCCCAAGAGGAGGTCTTAACCTCTATCATGCTGCCTCTTTTACAGCAGGTCTTGACCTCAGTCAGTCATGACCAGAGAGATAGGGTAAACCATATGTTACTCAGTCTCACCACAAATTGTAATATTCAGAACTCATTCAGAACATCAGCAATCCAATTCTGTTCTAAAGACAAGGGGTGGCCTAGCTCCTTATTAGGAGCCCAAATGAGTGTGTCTGAACACTGGATACCTTTTGTGCACTGAAGACCATAGCAAGGCACGCTGAGCTTGAAAGCGAGTGTCTTGAAGGCGACAATGGAGCCCTCAATGGGATGGACCAGAAACAGTGGCCTCTCTTGGCTCTGAACCTTGTTGAGTGGTGTCACTGTGGGGCTGTTGGGGTTGACTAATAGCTGGGTTAGATCAGACTTAAACACAGCGCCAGCACCATCCCTCTTAGCTGTAGCTTGGTGGGGTTCTGGATAGTTGGAAGCAGCAAAGACAAAAAAAAGAAAGGAAAAAAGAATAATAGTGCAAAATTTAAGTCAAATATATACTTATATAGACATATATATAATACATATGTACTTAAACACAATCAGCCCCAACAACCACCTACGTAACCTTGTGTAGGTACCCTTCTGTTGCCATAGCTCTGACCCATCAAGGAATGGACTTCACAAAACCTCTGAGCTTTAGCTACGAGGTGGGACCTCTATGATCAGACTTCTTTTCCCAGCACATCCCACATGCTCAGAATAAGATCTGGAGGATTTGGAGTCAAGACCTTGAACTCATTTGCGCATCCTGGTGTCATTTTTTCCATAGGTTAACGACGCACCCAGCCATCTGGGCATCGGACCCAATTGTCTAGCCATCACAAGTCGGCCATTTTAAGTCACACACACACACACACACACACACACACATATATATATGTATATGTATTTAAAAGCATAATAATACCATATGATCTGCCTGACTTCGTACTGGCCAGCTCTCGTAACTTGTTGATGGTGAGCTGGCGGATCTCCCTCATGGTCATACTGATGTCATAGTCACGCTCCAGAGTCTGGCGAACCTCCACACCCATCAAAGAGTCCAAGCCTAAATCAGCTAACGAGGCATCAGCATTCAGGCTGTTCACATCCCGCACACCTGAGGGTAAAGTGACAGTTAAATTAAATAGCTAATTAAATTTAGCTAAAAAAAATTAAATGAGTGATATGAAATGAACATTAAATTTGTCCACTTAATTGCAAGTGTAACCTAGAAATATCTGCAGCTGCTGGTACTGACAATATTTTCAGCACTTGCAATTAGTCAATGGTAACATAATAATATGCTGTTTTTTTCCCATGAAGCATACCAGTATTTTTATGTCATTTATTTACTTTAATAAATTTATTTACTTTAACTCCAGTGTGCTTTACATTTCTGAGGCATATTTTAGATTTTTGAATAGAAGATTTGCAGACTTGGCAGACAGATCTGCTGATCTGATTTTGCAATCAGCCCAACATTGCAAATACACTACAGGGCCCAGTAAAGTTTCAGACCTGGTTCAAAGTATCTTTGTTGATAGGAGAGGTTTTGTTTAGCTTGGCTCTTACCCAAAATGTGAGCTACAGCATCTACCAAGTCTCTCTGGCTTCCTGCTTCACTCTTAACCATCATCTTCTCTGCCCGTACAAAGCTAGACATCACTGGCTGATGCTGGCATAGGAAGCGGTCGAGCACCTCCAGACAGGAAGTGATGCGCTGCGGTAGGGTGCCACCAATCACTGTGTCATTGCCACCCATGGTCTCCAGCACAACACCCACATCGCCAATGGCACCCCACTGGACTG
>CM041542.1:10944342-11029342 GCA_023238725.1 Scortum barcoo
AGTGTTACCACACACAAAAGATTTAAAAGAGTTAAAAAGGTTTTTACTGTTTTTAAGACACTACTGCCTAGTCATAATTATGACAGATGCCTGTCCACTTCACAATCATAAGATACTATATCAAAATGCTTATCTTAGTGGTAATTGCTGCAAATTAGATAGATAGTTTATCATTACTATAAGAAATATGTCTTAGAATTACGAGAAGAATGAAAAGAAAGTGGGTTTTCTCATGATATAAATAACACACCACAGTGAATAAAAAAAAAAAAATCATATCAGAGGTCACTCTGACAGTATGAAATGAAAGTATGAAATACTAACCGACTGTAGTGAAGACTTTACATTTCTTGCGGAGTGCTATGGCAATGGCTGCCTGGCCCACTCCCCCCGACCCTGAGTGGATGAGAACCGTCTCTCCAGGCCGGAGCCTACCACGCACCACCAGAGAGTAGTAGGCTGTGGCATAGACTACTGGCACTGAGGCTGCCTCCTCCAGTGTCCTGCATAGACATAGGTGCATCATCATATCCTTTTCCTTTATAAAATATGAGGCAACTATCCATTATGCTGTTCTCAAAGCACCCAGCAGAAACTTAGTTACATTGAGAGGGCAAAGAGCAGAACACGTTTCGATTATAATTCTCACAAATACACACGCGCTCTACCACTGAGCCACCCACGTCACACAAATACACTTTTATCTGTTGAGATTTCAGATCTTGTTGGACTAGTAGGAGCACCAACACGTACTACTACAACTACAGTATAACCACTTTGGAAAATAACACCTGCACTGGAATGGCATCACAAACAGTAGCAGTGATATGATAACAGTAGCATAAATGATAAGTTGAAAGTCCTTAGATGTAATGTATCCATTGTCTTTCAAAAACTAATGAGGCTACAGATTTTATTTAGAATATTAATTACTGCTCTCCCTGCTGTTCCCCTCCTGTCCATTCTGTTCATACAGTAATATGGGTAAAATAATTACAATTGTTTATTTGTGTTATATCAATCAGTGACATTATATGATGTGTGTATATATCTATACTATAGTGTTAGGGTAAAATGTATGTAACAAACACAAAGATGGCTGACAAATTAAAGGAAAAACCAACACAAAGTGTCTAAGCAAGGTTTTGGGCGGCCATATGCCTCAACGACAGCTTCATTGTGGCTTTGCATTAAGTCTCTGAATTCTTCCAGACACCATTCCTCTAAAAGATATTCCCTAATTTGCTACAGCATATGATTCACATCATTTCCATAATCATCAAACCATTCAGTGACCCCTTTTGTCAAATGAATCTGGGCATTGTCATCCTGGAAGAGACCACTCCCATTATGACAGAAATGTTTCACCATAGGATAAAGCCCATGACTGAGTCATATATTGATATTGTAATATCAATCACTTTTTATTGATTTGCAGTGATTTTCCCCTCTAAGGGGACAAGCGGACCCAAACTGTTTCTGCAAAATAAACCACACAGCATAACAATGCCCCTGGATACCCTCACTGTAGGGGTCAAGAATTCTGGTTCTCTCTTTAATTTGTTACCCATCTGTATATATCACTGTCATTTCACTATTACTCAGAAAAAGGACTCAACCATTGTTGATCCCCACAAAATTCCAACAATACTCGCATTACCTCTTCCTGAACTCGAACAGTTTATAGTTCTGTTTGTTTTGTATTCAGTCCTGGCATAAATTCACACTACAGTTTTTCACTTGGAATAAACTCTCAGTGAACAAATGCAACAAAATCCTGTGAGAATTCTATATGTGTATGTGTATGTACATATCACTGTAACAGTCCTACACTGTAGATATCACCTTGTCAACTCTTTTTTGTACTAAAGTTAATCACACGTCAAAGATGACACCCAGCTGGAGTGTTCTCTATTTAGAGCTGTTATCTGTGCCCAAACAGAACCCAACAGCCTCTAACACATGGCAAGACAACATACACAATAAAACAACTACAATTACAAATTATTTGAATAATTACAAATTCACAATTTTTAGTTCCCTGTGCTTTTAAGTACAATTTATGAGGTACTTTTATACCTTATACCTTTTATTTTATCCTATTTTATACTCATTATCATAATACATATAATGTATGTGTGTTTCCCCTACCATCATATTATCCCCAACAGCATCCCCCACCCCTTTCCCCGGAAAACATGTTTCAGTGGTCTGGTATTTGTACTTTTACTGAAGTAAATTGTTTGAATTCTTCTTCTGCCACTGCTTTGGCTAGAACTTCCACTGTGGCTAGACTGCAAGTAAAGCCTCTAAGCTCCCTATTAAAATATGAAAAGAGCAGTGACATCTGTCCCACTGTTGATTCAGCCATGGAATTATACATTTCCAGGAAGAACCACTATGAAACACTAGCTTTGGACATGGCCTCAAATCCACAACAAATGACCGCCACCTTAGCTCTTGGCTGCCAGATCTTTTCTTCCGTATGCCTCATCTACCTTCTCCTCAGACAGTACAATAGCACCTACAAAGCACGTGCTGGGCAACAGTTTCAAATTAGATTTCAGGCTCCTACTGCTACTTATCCTCTAGTGCATCTATACTGAATATACATTGAAAAGCTGTTTCCTGATGGTAATGTGCAAAATTGATCCACACAGCATGACAATTGTGACACTGACCAGCTGGATGGAATGTCCCAGAGGAACCGTTTGTCAGCATCCACACTTGTCGCCAGGCCTTTAGCAGGCAGCAAACCCATCACACGCTGACCAGTGGGGTTACGACCAGAAAACTCCATACCCAACATGCACTGCTGCAGAGCTAGGTCACCTACATGATGTACAATGAGAGGGGAAGTTAGTTGTATAACTGTAGGCACTTGATGGAAAAATTGACCATCATTATTACTAATTTTTTATAGTCCTTTATGACAGTAGAAACCCACCAGATGCTGTAGATACTATTGTTATACAAACCAAGAAGGTGCAAGATTCATTTGTCTTCTGCACACTCTACCTGGAATAGCATCTGGTGGTAATTTCCCAGTGGCCAGCATTATATCCCTGAAGTTGAGCGAGCTGAAGTAGACACGACACCGTTGCACGTTGGGGTTGGTGGACACAAAGTGGCGGAGAGGGGCGGCAATCCAGCGTAGAGAAGACAGGTCACCTCGAGTCAACACATTGACGTAGGCCTGCTCTGTCAATTCTTCATTTAGATCTGACAACCACGGATACAGACAAATGCTTCAATGGAAACCATTGACACATCAAACATTCTGGAAGTAAAACAAAATGCATTACATTGATCTGTATAAATCTTCAGTCAAGTTAAAGGTTTTCTCCTTGTTAATTATGCTTTAAGTGACATGGTTACATAGTAACAAATGTACTTTCTAAAATCTTAAGAGGGAAATCAGTCAAGTGTTTTTGAATACATAATGTTAAACAATAGAGTTATTTTAACATGTTGTGTTGGATGTCTAAGTACAACAGACTAAATTGTTTAAAGCTGGGGGAAGCCTTGTCCATATCAGTGGCAGCGGTTGCTGGGGAAGTCAAGAACCTCCACAGTGGCAAGGATGATGAGCTTCGCCCTGAGATGCACCTGAGATTCTGAGGACAGAATACTGTGGGGCTGTTACAGCTGACACGTCTCTTTTGTTCAACTGTCCAACCTTGGATACAGGAAGATCCTTGTGGAAAGGAGTATGGGGTACTGGAGTCATCAAATGTGTTCTCAGTTGGTGTTGGCCTAAGCCATGGTTGGCCCTTGTCACAGATTGTATTGGTGATATACATGGACAGGACATTATGGCGCAATTGGGAGGAGGAGAGTATCGGTCTGAAGCCAACAGAACCAGTCTGTAAGCAGCAGAGACTGTCCCAAATAGGTTGGGAGTGAACTTTACCTCAGGTGGAGGAGTTCAAGCATCTTGGGGTCTTATTCACAAGAGACAGTAAAATAGAGCATGAGACTGTCAAGCAAATCGGTGCAGCTTCAGCAGTAATGTGGGTGTTATACTGAACCATTGTGGGGAAGAGAAAACTGGGCATGTGATCAGGATGCCTCCTGCACATCTTCCTTTGGAGGTCTTCTGGGCACATCCAACAGGAAAGAGATCCTGGAGTAGACTCAGGACACACTTGAGGAATTAAATATTTCATCTGGCTTGGGAATACCTCAGGATTCCCCTGGAGGAACTGGAATGCTTTGCTCTGTAGAGGGATGTCTAAGGGGATGGACTAACTTGGTTAGCCTGCTGCCCCACCCCAATCCTCCCGAGCAGAAGAAGATGGATGGATGGATGGATGTCAAAAATGACACAACTTCAAACAGGCAAAGTACAAAGTACTACTGTCTACAATCCAAAAAACTGTTTTGACTGTTCATGGCTCAGTATTTATTTCGAACTATTTCATTGTGTTATTATGTGATTGTGTAACAATGTTAATATGAAGGTATGTATTAAAAAAAAAAACACTGGGGTTGATGGTTTTGGTGTCTCTCTCCAGTCTCCTTATGCTTTCTTAATCCCAACATTCAGTCATGCTCAAGCGTGCTATATGCTTACTTGTTAACTGACCAAAAGGCAGCTTTTTTAAACTTTAATTCATCCTGGCTTTCTGGTTGGGGAATATTTTTATTGTTTTTGTGATCACCACATCATCAACACATTTGCTGATGTTTGATGCCGCTGATTTGCCACTCTAAATAGGTGCACTCAAACAGTCCTGCAGAGCTGCTGTATCTTCTTTGGTCTAAACTTTAATTGTTTTTTCTGATGGTATGACCCTTTAATCTCTGGAAGTAGGCAGGCAGCATTTTTAAACAAACTAACTGCAACAAAAATAGAATCATTTTAGTTTAACTGGAATTAGAGAAAGTGTGTTTTTTATATTTTGGTACCGTGAGTGATGAGCTGGTGCCTGAAAGTCCCCCACTGTCCATCTCTGAACACATTCATAACCAGATCCCTCTCTAGTACTGAGTGCATGGACTTATGGGATGGCTGGAGACTCGGTGCTGCTGAAGACTCGTTTAGATTGGACACAAAGGCACAGCTGGTAACAAGGAAGGAGAAATCAAAAAAAGGGAACACATTACATAAAATCAGACACGATACATGGAAAAATAAGACAGTACCCACTGACAAGAAGCTCACAAGAATGAATGGTGTGGTCGGAACTGTGTGTCTGGGATCATGTTTTCACATAACGAAATTAAGATTGGTGACTTCCAGCTTTAAACATAAATATATGTAAAAATATGTGAATATGTACATAAATATCTAAAGATTTAAAGTTGTAGCAGTAATGTACTGTAGGGGGGTGGGTCAGTTGTTTAAGTGTAATCAGTGCATGGCTCAAGTTCTCAATAGGGGGAAATGGATTGAACAGCTCTGGGGGAAAAATCTGCTTTTTCAGTCTGGTAGTTTTGTTTTGTCTTTAATGTTTCTGTACCGTTTTCCAGAGGGAAGCGGTACAGAAACAGTCCATTGCCCAGGTGGGTGGGGTCATAATACACAAATATACTCTGTCTAAACTGCTACGTGACAGGTAAGGTTTAAACAAAGATAAAGAAAATATATGATCAAATAAAAACGCTTTTATATTTTAAGTAAGAAAGGATACTGTTGCCTATTCTGTGACTTGTTTATGCAGGTTTGTGGTTTTTACACGTTGCACTTACAGTAGGCCATAATGTGTTAAAACAGAAAATTTGGGTACCATGACTCTCTCGCTTATACAGGACTATGTACTGTCGAGGGTATATATCCTACCGTATTCGGTTGCCGCCTGGCTCCTGGCATAAACAGTTGACCATTCCCACAATGCCACAGTGAGCCTGAGAGGCGGTCAACCACACTGGACAGTCTGATGATTCTGCTGTCATCGCCTGCTGCACAGATTCAAAGAAACCCACAGTTTCTACTTATGTCATATTTGTAAGTGATGACTGAAGTCACACAGAAACTGTATTCTCATGTTATGCTATGACCATTTTTTATACTCTTTTACATGTCATTCAGACTTGAAATGGTACTTATGGTAACTGTTGGACTTTTCAGTAGCTAGACACAAAGAGAAGGTTATGGAACCCACCTTGAGTGTATCCACCCACTTGTAGTCAGTGCTGTCCACAGGTAGGAAAACAGGCTGTTTGCCCAGAGAACGACTGCGACAAAGAAAAAGGGCTGAACCATAAAAGGATTGCCGGACAGCAACTAGGCTGAGGGAGGCCTCAGAGAACACCTTCTCCCACTCAGCCTGAAACAAGAAGAGGGACATAATACCAGGGGCAATTTTTAGCTCAGGAATTGTTTTTTAAGAGGGCCCATGATTGTGAAGATGCACAAAAATGATTACATTTTTTCAAAAGGGTAAAAAAAAGAAAAAGCTCATTATTTTTTATCATTAAAAAAATGTAAACACTGGCTCCGCAGACCTGTGTGAGCAGTCCTTGCTCATTGCCGCTCCCAGTGGTGCCAGAGAGGAATGTCACCGTTTCCCCCAGAGTCTCTCCCTTCAGCAGAGTGTGGAGGAGAACAAATCCCCCTTGTTTGGCTCCAGAAGCCAGATTTGCCATCAGCAGTCCAGGGTCCTTCTTTAGAGGCCCCCAGGCGTGGTTACACACCACCAGGTCTGCCCCTCCTAATAAGCCCCCAGGAGCTGGGCCCATCAAAGGGTCCCACTCAGCTGAAGCTACCGCCAACTTCTCCAGTGTGGCCTGATGGGGGGTCAGGAGATCCAAGTTGGTCGCTGTGGCAGTGTAATCCACATGCAGCAGGGGCTGGATGTTGAGAAGGGCTACCACACGAGAGAAGAGCTGGCCATTGTTGGAGAGAGCCTGGCAGTGGCCAGAGAGGTGAAGAATGTTGGAAACAATATATATGTTCTAAGGCTGGTTCTAAGGCTGGTGCATAATTGAGCCATTTTGCATCTGGATGAAATTAGTAGATTTTTCCTTCTAATGGATTATACTCTAGATTTCAGTCTTACCTCCAGGACTTTGATCTTTCCAGGCATGGTGTTTTCTATGGTGGTGTCCAGGCAGTGTCTGAGGGATGGGTTGTCGAGCAGGCCCTGCAGCAGGCTGTCCTGCAGCAGACAAGTCCTCTCCTTCTCCACCATCTGTTCTAACTCAGACCGAAGGTTCCCATTCAGCTCCAGGCTGCAAAGCAGGGACAGCAGTCGTACTAAGCCAGGCTCAGAGGGTTCGGAGCTAGGCAAAGGGGCGTCTGACTCCTCCTGTAGCCCTGGGATGGAGAGCTTGACACCATGGGGGGCCAACTTTCGCTGCAGTTTGTGGATTAAGCCTGGTGATACAGAACAGAAAATATTTTGATAATAGTCAACATTTTCTTGATGATTATGATTTTATCGATGGCATTAGTTTCTCACAACAGACATAACATTTGACTGCTGTTTTCATGTACTAAACATGGTTTGGCTACAAATGATGAATAATTGAGATAACATTTTAGGACAATATTTAAAATGTGTAATTATGAGTAATTTTTTTTCATTAGGTTCTTTCACACTTAAATTCTGAGACACCTGGCCCTTTTGAGAAGCCAATGCAAATAACCTAACAATATGAGTAAAATTAAAAGCTAATTTGAGAGAACATAGAGAGAGCAGAGTCATAAAGCTGTCAACTGAAGTGATGAATAGTGACACGGCCACAAAGACGACAGAGCGTCAGTTGTACCTTTGCAGATCCTCAGCTGCTCTGCAAGTTTCCTATCATTTGTTAGGCACTCTGTCTCCACATATGGAACAAACACAAACTCCTCCAGGGTGGGGAGACTCTGCTGTTGTTGCCGACGGGGGGCTACAGTGGCATGCAGACCGCAGATCTGGACTCCACCCGCAACAATGTTGTCAAGACAACGGTTTACGTGGACTTCCACAGCTATGGGAATGAGAGAGAAAAGTTTCATATGGAATACAAGACTAACTGAAGATAAAGGTAGTTCTAATCATATCCAACATAAAAAATCTGTATCCATGCTACAGTGAAAATTATATAGAATGTGGGCTGGAATGGTTGTTTAGTTCAGCATCTGCATCAATGTGTCACATTTGTATGTCTTAAGATGACAGAAAATAACCTGTTAACACATCAATTTTGAATGTCTTCACCGCAATTCACACAGTGTAGGTTTAGTGGGGAACTGTTTTCTCTCTGCATTTACTGATTGTATGCAATGTTTACCCAATAAACTGACAAATTGTTAGCAGCCAATTTTAAATGTCTTAAGACAAAACTGAAGTATTAATGCTGATGCCAAACTAGATGTAATGGTCCAATCAGTATTCCATAAAATGATGATACAACAGCAAAGTGTGTCTGTGTAGATTCATGTGCAGATAGAGAAGATCCATTTTTAACACTAATACTAATTGATAACACACCTTGCTTTCCGTCAGTGTACTTGCAAACCTTCTCCAGGTGGACACTGGGATCAATACACACTGAGCGGATCCTGGTTGGCAAACGCAGGCTGCGACCTGACAGCCCGACAACGATCATCTGCAGCATGGTGTCTAGAAAAGTCACCCAGTTTCCTGTCCACTGCAGTTTCCCACTGTCTCCTGGAAACAGTCATTGCAGTGGGGAAATAAATGTATAGCACCAGAGCAATAATTAGGTCTGGGCAATATAATGAAAAGTATTAAGGATTGGCTTTTAACAACTGGCTTTTTTCTTGTCTTCTGTGTTCTTATCTTTGTATTATATTATAATACATTTTTTAATTTAATTAAGATTTCAAAAGTAACAAATATCGCTCATACCTGATATGTTGGACTCTACAATGCCTTGGAAAGTCTTTCCATAATCATAACCACGCAGTCGCAGCTCTTTGTAGATATCATGTGCGGTAAGCTTCATTTTAGGGTCACCACTGTCATTGGCAGCTTGTTGACTTATTTGACCACGGAATGACTCAAGGGCTGCATCCTCCAGAATACTCACCTTACCTGAAAATCAAATGCAGAATCCCACATATAAGTATCTTCTGTCATCTTGATGACATGACAGAGAGATGTTGAACAAGTTACATTTAAAATAAAATATTGTAAAATAATAATTGTCATAAAACAATGTATAAGATAAATCTGTCTAACTTTTCAGGTAGAACACTACCTACCACTGACAGCCAGGTTTCCATTCTCTGAAACCTCAAACTTTTTGGTGGCAGGCATGAGATGCACCTCCAACTGGACAGAGCCTGAGTGGAACAGAAATTTAAGTTTGAAGACAGGCAGAGAGGCAAAATCAGAAGAACACTGAACAAGAAGTTGATCAGGTTTTCAGTCCATCACAATCAAAATCAAAATCTTAAAACCCCCTACTCCTTGGGCTCACACCCTTGCTGCTCTGCTCTCACCAGTCTTTGGCAGGATGGTGGCCCTGTGGATGGTGATATCCTCGAAGGATACAGGAGTTGTTTCCATGACAACCCCCAGACTCCTCAGCAAGGTGCGCCAGGCCAGCACCAGGTAACCGGTCGCCGGGTAAAGGACACGCCCATCAATGCAGTGTCCGGTCAGGTAATAGTCCGTAGACTCTGGGTTAATGTCTGTTATTAATCAGAGAAGAATTGGACATTGAGCAGATGTCCAGATGACCAAGTGGTCAAATTAAATAGTAAACAGTAACACTTTCTATGAAAACTACATTCATCTTTTGAGGGCATTCATACAAAATTATAATGCATTCATAATCATTTATGACTTATAATTTAGTCATATCTGTAATGTTTTATGACTATGACAGTATTATGTGAGTTTATTTTTAATTACATTAGACTTATTTTAGTCACACCTATGTGACTGGTGATATAGTTCATCAAACAAAACATTATGTGTGTTATATGACTGTAGTCATGAAGCATTATGAATATATTGTAATTTCCTATGAATTCCCTCATTACTCACAATAGACGTGACCTTCATAGAAAGCATTACCAAAAACACTGTTTAACATTTTTTCTTAATATTATGCAAAAGGGGTGTTTTTAGAAATGCTTTTTGATAGGGATGTCCGATAATATCGGTCGGCCGATATTATCGCCCCGATATTAGCATAATTATGTAATATCGATAAGAATCGTTATCGGTTTTTTCTCCGATAATGAAAGCCCGATAACGCAATGCCTGGGTTTCGCCAAATATGCTGGAATCGCTTGTAGGGGTCGTGAGACATTTACCGGCGTGCGCTTGATGACCTCATCAAACCGCACCTGGAGGCAAATTAACAACTACACTGTGTGTCTCGTCGTGGCTACACAAAATGTCCGTGGTCTGGAATTTTTTTAAAGTTTCACCTGCGGATAACAAAACTGCAATTTGTAATGATTGTAAGGCGCTTATCAAGCGAGGGGGGGGGCCAAGACTTCGTCCTTCAACACTTCAAATTTAATCGCTCACATCAGGAAGAACCATCCCGAGGTACACGAAGCGTTTGTGCAGCAAAGTAATGCAAAACAACTAGGAAAGGACGCACTGAAAAAAACAACGCAACTGTCGCTCAAAGAGTCAACAGAAAAAAAAATGAAATACAACAAAGAACACCCAAGAGCGAAAGCGATCAGCCAAAAAATCATGGAGTGCATCGCACTGGATAACCAGCCGTTTTCCATCGTGCAAGACGCCGCTGGATTCAGCAAACTCGTGGAGTTCCTCGAGCCACGCTTTGCCATGCCTAATCGCAAGTATTTCTCGGATGTTTGCCTCCCCGAGTTGTACAGTGTTGTTCATAGACATGTCGAGAAGCTAATTTCTGATGCTGTAGCCATTAGCTTCACAACGGATATCTGGTCTTCAAGCGTTAGCCAGGTTAGCATGCTGAGCTTGACCGCTCAATGGCTTGATCCAGACTTTGCGCCAATCAAGGCTGTGCTTCATTCTCAAGAGTGCCGTGGGTCTCACACGGCACAAGCAATCACGTGTGCTTTTGGAAAGATGTTTGAAATGTGGAAAATCACCAAGGAGAAGGTGCATGTAGTTGTAAGGGACAACGCGCGCAACATGGCTAAGGCTACGTCGGAGTTTGGTGTGCCAAGTCTGCCCTGTATGGCGCACACCTTGCAGCTGGCAGTGAGCGGAGGTGCCCTGTCTCAACGCAACATAGCAGATGCTCTGGCTGTGGGGAGGCGAGTGGTAGGTCACTTCAAACACTCACCACTTGCTTGCAGTCGTTTTGAAGACATACAAAAAGAACTCAGCATGCCTGTGAAAAAGCTGCAACAGGATGCACCCACCAGGTGGAATTCCACCTATTATATGATGCAAAGCCTGATGGAGCAGAAGAGGGCCTTGAGTGCATACGCTGCTGATTATGAACTCCCTGCAACATTGAATGCAACTCAATGGGGAATTCTGGAGAAGATGACCAATCTACTGGAACCCTTTGAACAGCTCACCAAAGACATCAGCTCTGCTGAGGCCACTGCTGCAGATGTCATCCCTGCTGTGATGTCCCTAACACGGCTGCTTGCCAAGACTGATGAATCAGACAAAGGTGTGCAAACAGCCAAACGTACCCTACTCGAAGCTGTCTGTGATCGCTTTAATGGTGTGCAAAGTGAACCACTGTATGCCATTGCAACTATGGTGGATGCTCGTTACAAAGATCGTTATTTTGACTCTGATAAGAAGGGGGAAGCACTGAATATGCTGCTGAGTGTTGTGGATGAAATGGCTGCTGGTGGTAATGATCATCAGGAAGAGGCTGCTGCTGCCAGTGCAGATGACCCAACCCAGGAGGACTGGAACCCAGCACCTAAGAAGGCCCGAAATAAAAGCCTGCAGGACATGTACCAAGAAATCCTCGCAGAGAATGACATAATCAAACAAGCAACTGCAGGCGAAACAGCTTCACAGGTGAGTAAATAATAAACTTATGTAACTATTTTCATTCGCTGAGTGCTTCATATTAAAGTTTACATAAAATGAACACAGCAAACATTTGTCTGTCATTGCTTTGAAGAAAAGTTAATAGAATTCTATTCTTGTTTTTACGTTTTCTTTAGGTGCATGCATACTTGGGAGAGGTCACCATCCTCAAGAAAGAATGCCCTTTGAAGTACTGGAAGTCCAACCAGATGCGCTTCCCTGCTCTTGCCCGTGTAGCGCGCAAGTACCTCACTGCACTGCCCCTGTACCAGTGTAGACAGCGAACGGCTGTTCAGTGCTGTCTCGAATGTCATCGACGAGAAGAGGAATCGTATACATTGCGACAATGCTGAGATGCTTATTTTCATTCAGAAAAATCTACCTCTCTCTCTTACACACAAGTACAATGATAAGAATTAGAGCAGTCCACACCAGGTGAGTCTGCATCACCATCAGTCTTTGAGCCTCATTTGTTGCACTTTAAAGGAGGGCTATGTTTACTTTTTTGACTGAGGCTGTTTTTATTTGTGTGCCTTTTTCATTTGCATATTTTTGTTACTCATACAAAAGAGAGGGCAGAATGAACCCAGTTTATAATTTTAATGATTGTTTTAACCAAGCTATGTACAGTTACATAAGCCCATCAATCTTTCAGCATCATTCATTGGACTTTGACAAAAGGAGAACTTTGTTTACTACTCTGGAAGGTCTGAAGTGAACTGTGTGCCCTTCTTGTTTTCATTGCACACCACGTTGATATTGCAGGTTTTGTTTTCTCATGTTTAGCTGGGCTGATTGAGCCCAGTTTATATTTTCAGTGACTGTATTAGCCCATGTAATGTGCTCATGACTGAGTCTGTCTATATCTGTGCACTTTTGTTTCCTTTGTTTGCACATTACCTCATTCCTAAAGTGTTGTTTGTACCTCATAGAAATGAACAGTTTTCAATATATTAGGCTGTCCTACACTACATGTTATTTCTGTTTACTTTAAGTGCTGCACAAAGTTGTACAGGACAGGTACAATGTTGTTTACAATTTGTGAAGAAGTCAGATTTGTCCTAGTTGTAATGGGCATTGTCAGGATGATCTCAGGAAAAGCTGTTGTTTGAGACAAAATGTTAAAAATAAATATGGCACTTTTCCACAACTTGAAGTAGTGTTCTTATTTTGTACAATGTTAATTTGTGGAATGCCTCTAGTAGGGCATCAAAATAAAAGTAGGTGATGTGTTAATTCCACGACAGGAGATATGTGATGTGACCTAAAAATAGTTTTGGGGAAAAGCGGCTGCATATATCGGTATCGGTTGATATCGGAATCGGAAATTAAGTGTTTGGACAATATCGGCGTATCGATCGGATATCGGCAAAAAGTTAATATCGGACATCCCTACTTTTTGATCTAGATGTGCATTTCTTACCTATGTTATATACACAGTGGCAGAATTGGATCCTGCTGAGCCAGAGGAAAAATCCTCTACCTTGGGGACATCCCAGGTCTGGGCGTGGTCCCACTGCACCAAGGGGGAGATCAAAGGGGTACCAACCGGCACAGGGTACATCACTTCTGGGCAGAAGCAATTACCATTCACGTTGATGCTAGAGAGGTGCATTGAAAATAATTGTAATATTATCAGTCTGAAACTGCCTCAAAGAGACAACAAGCTTCACTACAAAACCCACCTCAAATACACTAATTCACTAAAAGTATGTAAACTAAAAGTAGACAGTGGAGCATTTACTGACCCATTCATGTAGATTTTGCCTATATTTGAGAGGAAGAACTCAAGGTTGTTGATGTGGTCTCTCTTCATCAAGGGGAGAATGGAACACGTGTGCTTCAGGCTACGCTTCAGGATGGCCTGTCCGAAAAACATGTATGAAATATCTTAAGTTCACTTTGGTGGTTCCCAGACTTTTTTAAACCATGGTATCTTTTGACATCAGTTTTTTCCAACTGTTTTGAATAATACTCATTTATTGTTTATTTCCTGTTTAAGTCACATTTATTGCTTGGGTGACTTGACTTGCCTACTGTGAATGGCTTATTAGTAAATATCATTTTGAAATTTAAAGGTGTAGTCTGCACTTCTAATCCAGTACACTTTGTCAAAGATCTGTAAAAGTCCCTGTTTGCTCTTTTGAGAAGCAGCACTTCTCATCTTGCTGGCCAGGTAGTGCACATACGCCTGATGTATTCAAGATTCAAGATTTATGGAATAGTTTCTGGAAATGAAATTATTGAGTCTCTGGCTCCCTTAAATGATGCTCAAAAATATAAAATATAAATTTAAATATAAAATATTAATTTCATTTTTTTAAAATTGTATCTTTATTTGGAACGGACAGAAGAATACAGCTGCATGGCATCATTAGTAAAGATAAAAACCAATGACATTCAGTTTTGTTTGTGTTTAGTCCAGAAAATGTGCAACACCAGCCATCAGGGCAGATTTGGTAAAATTTGTCCTTTTGGATTCTTATTTGGTAGAGTAATTCCAATCCAGTCATCTAGGGTAGGCTGAATCGGGCTTAACCATCTTCTTGTAATTGTTTTCTTACTTGCCACTAAGAGTATTTGCAGCAGCAACTGAGACATGATCTGATTTTCTGAATGGAGGGTGAGGGAGGGCCTTGTATCCAGAGACTGAACATTAGCCAGAAGAATACTTGAGAGGAAAGACACTCAGGAGCAAAACTCTACAGTCTATAGACTGTTGAGTCAACTGAGGAAATCTGGCAAGGTCTCATTGTTTAAGTTATGCTACTATCTGTTCACACGTTAGTGACAAAAAAAGAATAAAAAAAAAAAAAAAAAAAAAAAAAAAACTTAATACATACAAACTGGTAACTGTTTACAGGAGCAGACGACATGGATTAACTCCACGGACTAACTCCATGGACTGTATATAAAAATGGAAGACCTGACAGGTCCCCAAAAATTAGCCCAAGATGTCTTTTTGGGAATTGTACATGTTCGAAAGGCAAGGTAACTTTAACTTTAGCAAGTGATCATTAGTTAGCAGTTAGTAATTATTCATTACCAATCAAGTTGGGCAGATTTATGGGCGGGACCTTAATACAGCTAATCCCACGCATAGGATTTGTCAATTGCTGTTTGTAAATGCAAGATTAAAAATTGGCCCCTTCTTTTCAACTCAAGGGGCACATGCTTCTTGCAGTCCCATGTGTTTATGATCTTGAAACTGATTACTACATTTTTATAGTGTCCTGCACCTCACACCCTGTGCCGTTATTGGCTGGGGGCAACACACCACTGTGTTGATCCCAAAAAAACACAGCAAAATAAAATAGAGGTAGAGGGAGGGTCTCTGCAGACACAGACACCACCAAGGTGGGACATAAGTGATGAAGGCGCAGAATGTTTTTTTTTGTAATTTTGTAAGTTTATACATTGTTTTTTAGGAAACTCATTCATGTTATACCTTTAAACAATTATATCACTTAGGCACAGTTTGTTTCTGCAAACTCTCTCTCTCAAACACCTGCTGCTCAATTTTATTATGTGTACTGCTGAAAACAGACACACTGCAGGTCATCACTCATAACATCAACATCATCCAAAGTAAACTGACATCCTTGTTACAGTAGTCCAACACCTCAACAAGTGAGAGGTCTGCATGTCCCCTTTGCCTTTCACATGCTGGACAAAGTTTTGGGCTTTTTCTGCAAGACTTTCGCATACAGAGTGGGGGAGTGAGATCTGATCACAAGTGGTCACTTGAGACACATGCTTGTTAATAGCAGGTCTGAATGGGGCCTCTAATGACTGTTCTGTCATCAGGTACACAAAAATAAATACAGATAGAGATACATACATAGATAGATAGATAATAAGAACAAGTCCTACCACTTTAAGATCATTTAGAAAATTGTTGTATATTATGAGCATAATCAGTGCCGTCTTAATGACCAGACATCACCTCAGTCAAATTCAATTAAAATAATCTGTCAAGTCTGTCATTAATAATGTATGTACAGCCATTAGATAGGAAATTATCAGTAGATCTCAGTAATCTTTCAAATTTTAAGTAACCTCAGTAAGACTTTTATGTAAGCTTGTTCTCATGGTAATTAATGACTGTGTATGTGTGACATAGAAACAGACTAAGTACAAGCCAAGTAGCCAAGATATGAGAATGTGGGACAAAGTGCTCAAACTGCTGCTTTTCAGAAGTGCTGAATTTATGGTCTAACAACATGATGTTGAGTGTACCTGCAGCAGAGCGTGAGGGGCTATCTCCACGACCACGGCATTTTCAGGCACCAGACTGAGGCCCTCCTGGAACAGCACTGGGCTCACAAGGTTGTTGACATGGTAGTCAGCTGAACTGTACAGGGCTAGTGGAGAGTCCCACTCAGATTGAGGGATGCTGGTGCTCACCCAGCGGGACGAACGCTTCCGTGGCTCCCTGATCACCTACACACAAGATGGAATTTTAGAATCAGTATTCAAATTAATCAAAATTCAAATATGTGCGGTTCTTATAGTTATAATGACAATGCCAATAATCTGAATGACTTGTAGCCTGGTATGATCATGAGTGGAGGAAAGACAGACAAACATGCTTAATTAATAAATTAACAATAAACAAGCCAATTCAGTTTGATATACTACTACACTAAGTGGAAATTGGAATGTGTTTCTTTAGTCTTGTCTTTAGCCTTACTGTTTCATATTGCTGAAACAAAGCAGAGCTATGTACCTTCTTCAGAGCAGCCAGCAGGGTTGGAGCGATGGATGCCATGTAGTAGGAGTGAAAAGCAACACCAGCACTGCGCACCTCCTTTGCAAACACTCCCTGCTCTTTCAGCTCAGATACATATTTACTGATTGCTTCCTGATGAAACACAAATACCACATTTGTCAATACATAATCACCCTGAACCTGGGAAAAATAGATGTGTAAAAGTCAAGGCAACCATGCTTCCATTAGATAATGGGGTTACGATTATGCTTTTTACAACTTGACATGGTTTTTTAATAATTTGAATTTAACTATTAGACAACTAGCTGTTGGCCAACTACTGTATTCTTGTTCTGTCTTCTCTTCCTGTTGCTGTTTGTCAGGAAATGTTTTTCAACTTTCACCTTCAATCTAAAAGTGAAGGTCTTGTAAGTTTGCTGACCAGTTCAATTAACTACTGTATCCAAAAAGTTTTCACAGAAGCATTTTACTGCTTATGGTATTCAGCAAAAGCAATTTTAACATTTAAATCCTGCTCATGAAAAATCTTATGTATATTACAAAAAATTCTGCAAAAGAAATCTATACCATGTGAGCAAATAGAATGAAAACTTCCCAGACATAAAGCAAGTTCTGTGTTGTCAGATTGGGTAAAATTTAGATTCTGTGTGTGTTCACAGGGCTTTAAAACACAAAGTCTCATAGTATGTTTGACCTGAGGACCAGAGATGGTAACAGTGTCCTCAGCATTGTGGCAGGCTGGAACAACTCCTTGTGGACACTGAGCCAGACATTCCTCCCAGGTCAACCCTAGAACACAGACAGCAAGCACCAAGGCAAAATGTTTGCAAAAAATAAACAAAAACAAACAGAGAGATACTCAATCGGTCAGCATTTCAGCAAGGAGATGCAGAAGAAACCAATTCTTGAAAAATGGTAAAGAAGGCCCTCTCTGTCTTACCAACTGCAGCCATGCCTCCTGGAGGAAGGTTGGCCTCCTTGATGCACCGGCCTCTCCAATAGGCAGCCAGGATGGCCTCAGAGTGGCTGAGGGAACCGTCAGCATAGCCACAGGCCAGTTCTCCCACCGAGTGTCCTATAATGCCATCAGGTTGCAGACCCAGCTTAGTGAGCAGGTCGATCTCAGCTATCTGTTACAAGGGGAAGAGAACACACATGGGCTTACTTGATTTGTTTAACATAGCATACAGTGCAATAAACAGCCTGCTTTTGTAGCATAAGGTGACCTAGCTTCAGCCCAAATTAAATGTGTGAACAGTCTTGCTCTTCATTACAAGGACTCATTGTTATGGCCTCAGAGCCCCGTTTCCTGGGGTCTGTTCCCTTATAACTCTGATGACACAGAACATATCAGGAAAGTGACTGTTTGTAGAACCGTATGAAAAGATTCCTTTACACTTTAACCCTACTGAAGATTTTGGTTGTGTTCCCTGAACACAAACCTCTGAGGACAATAAAAGAAGAATTCCACATAATTGCAGGTTGCAGGTTTGTTGCTTGATGTATTAATTTATTTTAATA
Organism: Scortum barcoo; assembly: GCA_023238725.1. NCBI lineage: Eukaryota > Metazoa > Chordata > Actinopteri > Centrarchiformes > Terapontidae > Scortum > Scortum barcoo. The sequence continues at coordinate 10,962,505 of CM041542.1, forward strand.
CATCCATTATTGCGCTTTAATGAAAATACATTTTTATTCCATTCTCCTCCATTTTTTCATGACAGGTTCCAAAGTCAGGACTGAACTATGTAAAAGCTTTTATGTATACTTCTCCCTCCCACAGAGAACTAGATGCAAAAACTGCAGTCTTTTGGTTGCAAATATTTTAGGGCTTTCCTTATTTGCATGTCTCATGTGTCAAGTTATTTATCTTTTCATTTTTTATGGTTTTAGGCTGTTCTTGAGTTATTTAAATGTACCATTTAGGTTGTTTCTAGGATGCAGTCTATGATTTACAATTATCAGAGACAATAATTGTAAGTGGACAGAAAGCACCTTATCATCTTAAAACAAGATGATATCACTTAATCCGGGTCTGTGTATACAGCATGTATTTACGCAATGGATTCAGGGTTAACCAAGGACCCACAGGAAAACAAAAACTCCTTTCTGTTTGTGTTTCCACCATGTCAAGCCAAGAACAGTAAAAATTAGACCAAGACATAAAATGGCTTTTGGATACAATTTTCACAGAAGATGAAGCAACAACACAACATAATTTTGTTTTTTGTATTTACTGTTGCATATTTCTGTTGTTCAAATGGATGTTAAGGCACATACACAGGTGAATAAGGAGACTGAAAACTTCAGGGCATTTCTAGAGAAGACAATCTACAGAAGGCTAAATTTTTTTTTATTTATGCTTTAATTTTATTCCTCTTCTTCTTGCTTATTGTGTGAAGTAAACTGGACACAAGTATCAAATAAAGTTCATGTAGCGGAAACTGGCCAACAGTTGTTGCTCTTTTGCATTCAGAAAGATGGAACGGACATTATGAAAGCTGTCAGAATATACACAGGCATGCTCAGGGCCAGTGTTCGGCCCCTTACTGTTACCAGCATCCCAGCTGTAGAACATGAGCTAATACAAGCTACAAGTGATACAAGCGAATTCAAGAAATGGAAATATATGTTTGTTGTTTTATCAGGATAAACTCCATGAGATATATCACCTCTGACATGTAACAGGATATCAAAGTGGATTGGATTCCAAATCTGTAATTTTCTTTAGGAAATTACATAGAAGAACTTGAGTAAAGGAATATATGGCAGCACTTTGTGTGTCCTGCCCTATAGTCCACATGAAAATGACACATGGACCATGATGTCTCCACTTTACCTGTATGGCGGCAAGCCCAACAAAGGCATGAACAGTGTCTTCAAAAGTGGCATCGTCTGCCTCCATGAGTAGGCGAGACACAACCAGGCCGGTGTCCTTCAGTGCTGCATCTGACTGCAAGATGGACTCTCTGAAGTCTGGCAGTTGCATGAGACTGCGGCCCATACCTGCCCACTGAGTTCCCATACCTGTTAATGCAATTAAGAGTCATGCACCGCAATCCAGCAATACATTAATTACTGCAAAGACCCATCTGTCTCAGGAGATCTAACTTAATCAAAGATTCCCCCCAAATCTGAATATTATTCAGTTACTATTATTACTATTATCATTCAATTAATTTCATTTGTGGTACTCACAGTTTTGAAAAATAAATAATAATAAAAAAGTCAACATCAACATCTCTTTCCAGAAACAGTTTCCAGATACCCTGAATAATCCAAAAACAGAACTATAAAGAACTATAAATGGGGAATTCTTTCTAGAAAAAAAGTCCCTAAAAACTTTAACTGCAAAAACTGTAGACCTCTTACTCTATAAATAATTAAAAGCAATATCTGGGAAAACCATTTAACAGTCATTCTGTTATCTGTTGTATTTTATCTACCTTTTTGTTTGATGACTCACCTGAACAGATGTACCAGAGTGGTCTGGCAGTGGCCTGCACCTGCTGCACCTCCATGACATCATTCTGAGAGCCAATCAGAGTATAGCCTCGGTACGGCATGCTGGCAGTAGAAACTCCTGACACCTCATTCAGAAAAGACAGGAAGCTGTCATTTGCAGTGTGTTCCTTCCCCTTTTGGAGTATGGCGTTCACTGCAGCCTCTGTGCGGCCACAGGCCTGAAGCACCCGGGGAACCTTTCTGGGCGGTGGACTCATGACAGGTGTTTTCTCAGCTGGACGAAGGATCACATGAACATTTGAACCTCCAAATCCAAAGGAGTTGATACCAACGATACCGCCTCGAGTGGGAATAGGTCGGTCAATGACTTGAACCCGACCATCAGTGAGGGCAGGAATGTCAGGATTAGGACTGTTGAAGTGCAAGTTGGGAGCCCAGACTCCTCGCTCCAAAGAAAGCAACACCTACGTGTGGGATAAAAAAAAAAATCAAACAATAAAATGAAAACAATGCTGAAATAAAGAACAGAATTTTAGTATGGCTGAAATGACTAAAATAGCCAATGATCAAGTCATTTCCTCTTTTATCGACTTAGATGCCCAGCCTCTTTCCTTTTGAAAAGGGCAGATGTAAACTGCAGTTAAGATCAATGTCATACATTTAATAAACTGAATGTAACATTATCACTGTCTCTTGTCATAAGCTTAAGAAAATTCTTTCCCCCCCAGTGTGGAGCAAATAAAACTGTACAACCACAATCATAATCAGAACAGCTGTCTCTGTTCTTACATTTTCAACTCTCATTTATATAAAGTGCAAGGATGATTAAATAATATCAGACAAAATGCTTAACATACAGCATGTGTTGTATATGTATATATTAGGTAGTAAATTAGGGTGCCAATTTAAAATCTCTTCATTCTATCCTTGTGCACTGTTGGACATTACAAACTATGCAGAATAATTCATAACCTAGTAAATAATTAAACTGGTGCTAAATATCACACAAGCATGCTATCAGTTTGGTAGTTTGCTGAAGCCAACAATGTTATGTATACCATGTCTGAAAAGGGCTAGACTTTCTGACATATCTGACAATCATGTCCACTTTATGCAGAAGTGTGGAGACGCAAAACTCCTTCTCAAGCTCTCTTCCCCCCCCCCCCCATTCACATACAGCTACTTTTGTCACATTTTGTGTGATCAACCAAATGCAACACCCATGTCTTCCACAAACAAGTCTTTGTGTCAGGACTAAAAAAACATGCAAAAGAAGGCAGCGGGGTGCAGCCAGGAAGAGCACAGCTGGTTTCTTGCCCTACCTACCAGTGTGGACATGCAGAACAGGTAGAAACACTGAGTGCCAGTGTGGTCTGAAAATACCAGTAGAAATGATGTTGCCAGAGGAAAAAATAAGAGGGGAAAAAGTATACTGTTGATTTGAATCTTCATAGCAGCAAATAATATCATTCTCACCTTTGCCAGGGCAGCCAGACCAGAAGCCGGTTCTGGATGGCCCATGTTGGACTTAGTGGAGCCAATAAGCAGAGGCTCTCGCTTTGCCTGACAGAACACACTGACAATCCCATTCACTTCCTGTGGGTCACCAACCTGCATGTAGAGAATACAGATGCGTCTGAAGACATTCCTGCTAAGTGATATTCCTGGCATTGAAAAAAAATGTGATTAATATTAAGAAACTAGACTGTTTTATGTACTGACCTTTGTTCCAGTGCCATGGGCTTCGATGTACTCCACCTGCTCAGGAGTTATATTCACCTCCTGGTAGAGAGAACGAACCAATCTCTGCTGCATCTCACCTGAAGGAAACGTTACACCTAAGGGACCAAGAACCAAGAGTGAGAAGTATTGTACACCATTCCATAACTGCTGTACTACTGTACTCACAAGTTCACATCCCAAACATCCACAAGTATACTTAAATTAAATTCACCTTACCCAAGAATGTGTGCATCTCAATATGCAATTTGAGTTTACCTCCACTGTTTCTACAATATTGCTACAAGGAAAAAGGTTTATTTTAAATGGGATTTTATTTTAATACCTTTGGGCAAGTAAATGGCAGGTCCAACAGGTCCAACAACTGAAGAAACTAACTAACTGACAATTTTTCCAGATTATCTTAATCACTTTGGAAGTAAAGCAGAAAGTGACTGTGCCGGAAATATCAGTAATAATCTCTCATTTCACATAATTACATTAAGTAAGTCAAAGCAGTCTTAAGTAGTTTTAACCATATCACAGTTAAGAAAAGTTCTGATAATAATTTTACCTCTCACCTTCGTTCTCTGATCTAAATAAGTCTGACAAAATGTAGGTTTATCTCTTAATTAATCTGGTGATCTAATAGCACGCATTTTTTGCTCCTTCAGACTTCCTTTAAGTAGTGCAATGTTATTATTACGGTTTTATAAATATTGTAAGAGGCACAGCCTCTACTGGTCCTCCTACTACCTGTCATACCTGGTCCGGGCAGCTCCACCCCAGCACAAGCGCTCAATATCTGACTGGTGGCATCAGAAGCCATGCGGCCTGTTAACAATTCTAACCTTCAACGGTGAGTCTGTTCAACTTGACAGACATCAGACCCCCACAGCTGGGGCATGCCAGGGCATGTTGGATTGACACTTGCAAGCTTTTGGAGCAGGGTGGGTAGTACCGCTCAATGCAAAAATCAAAAACAGTATCTGTTTTTCCAGACAATCATGCCAGAGTGTTATGGAACTTAAAATCTAAACTCAATTGACACAAACTTTTGATTCTCTAGACCAGATTTTTTTCATATCCAAGAGTTCAGTGAAGCAGAAATTACTAAGAAATTATTAGGCAAAAGACATTTGTAACTTGTTTCACTGAGAAATGCAGCTCACATTGGTTTGACACTAACCATGGCATCCTCCTTTTGATGTTTTCTTCTAAACAAGCAGTTTACTTTAGTTTTAGTTTTTGATTTGAGCTATATCTTCTAACTTGAGAGCAGTTTGTGAAAGTTGAGCGATGAAATTCATCCTGATAAACAACAAAACTGGTACTCTCCAAGGTTCAGTCCTTGGTCTGCTGCTTTAGTTTAGTTAGTTAGTTTACTTTAGTTAGTATTTTGGTGTAAATGCTGGTTTGGTAAAATCTCACGCAACAACAGTTTCTTCCCATTTGCATCTGGCCTCATCAACCAGGCCCAGGACCCCCACTAACACTGACTGCACTTTCCTCTCACCCTATACATGCTACATTAACATGAACTGAGCTCACTTGATTGGTGATACCAATGCACATCTTTGGACCATATCTTGCACATTTGTTCATTTAAAGAATATATTGTACATACTGTCTCTATCTGTATTTTATAATAGTTTTTGATGTTTTGTTGTATCTTTTATGCCTAATTTATGCTTCTGTCTTGTGGTACTTGCTTTTATACTTTCTTATATTTTATACGTTTATTGTTATGCACCAACATACCAAGTATAACCCTTTGTATGTCCAGTTATACTTGGCTGTATTGGCAATAAAACTAAAATAAGACTGATCTGATTCTGATAAGGAGAGAAAAATCTGAGCTCTGGAAAAAAAACAGCTTTCATGCAGTTTGTTTGGATTCCCACCATCAAACCATTATTCATTACATTACCATCTTACATTACATCAATTACACCTTACATTATTGAATATTATTACCCAACTTTTTCTAAGATTGACATGTGTTTTCCATGTAAACTCTTAATCTGAAACATGGTTCTCAACTAAAGCTTTCTCTAACCGAATGTTGATGTCTTTCTTTGACTGACAGCAGAAAGCACGCTGAGATTGAGCAGGGGAAGGGGAGACAAAGTAAACAAATTTGTGCTGTAGCTTAGTCTCACAGGGATCTTAACTCATCGTCTAAATCTTACTTGACTATCTCTATGGGTTGAATAAAATATTTCTACTGGATGCGGTGCTCATGTGTGAGTTTAGAACTTGCAGGCTGTTGGTGTGCCCCCTCACCCTGCTCTTTATATCCATCTGTGTTGTTGCCAGCATTGACCACTGTGGCATAGACCCTTTTAGACACTGGCCGCTTGGTTAGCAACACTGCCACTGCTGCCTCAGAACGGCAGTATCCATTCCCTGGTCAAAAGAATGATAAAAATACAAACTTTATATTGATATATGCACACATATATACACAGATTGCATCAGCATGTGCAAAAAAATACATAAAGCAATAGAGATTTTTTTTCTCCATTATCGCTATTTGCTATTGGCCACAATCTCAAGTCATATTGATTTATTTGATAACTTAAAAAAGATCCTGAAAGCATTTTATGCCTTTTATTATATAGCAAGAACTGGTGGAGAGATGACAGTTTTTATGTGCAATTTCCTTTTACCTGATGAGTCAAAGGACTTGCAGGTCCCCTCAGGACTGAGCATGCCTAGTTTCATGAATTGTACCGAAGTGTTTGGCTTGAGCAGCAGGTTGACTCCCCCCACTAGAGCGGCATCACAGTGGCCCTGGCGAATGGCATGGAAGGCGTTTTCTAAAGCCAGCAAGCTGGAGGAGCAAGCTGTGTCGATGGCAGTACTGGGGCCTGGAGGTGGAGAGAAAAGGCAGGTGGATTAGAATTAGAAACCACATCTGCAGAAAAGGATACCCATGGATACCCAGCAGTTCTTTAAGGCATTTAAAGTGGAGTGGTCACACTTGACTAGATTACATTCACATCAAACTAGAAAGCACTCAGATAGTGTGTACTTCTGTTAAGGCTGAACAATCCTCTAAATTAGTTTTTTTTAAAGTTAGAGACTGTGGGTGTCCCTTTAATAAAATCTTGCAATAAGATGCTGCATCAATATAAAGCTGCACCAAGTGGTGTACTGGTTGAGAAACAACTGCTGATACTGATGAACTCCCAGTGTACAATGAAAAGTAAAGTGTTTGTGTACTGGAAAGATCAAGTTAATGTTTTCTTGTTTGCAACTGGTTAGGATCACTCTCTCAAACAATCTCTCTCTGAAAGTTGAGAAGACCAAGGAGATTGATTGACTTCAGGAGAGTGCGTACCCAGCATGCTCCTCTGATCATCAATGATGCTATGGTGGGGAGGGTGAGCAGCACCAAGTTCCTGGGTGTGCACATCACAGAGGACCTCTCCTGGACCATCAATACCACATCACTGGCCAAGAAAGCCAACCAGCACCTTTAATAACAATTCTAACAGTCTATTCAGTAGGACTATCAGCTGTGTATCCACCTGACTTCTGCACAACAGAACTGATGGTCCCAACCCCATTTATAAGGCAAGAAATCCCACTTATTAAACCTGACAGGGCACACCTGTGAAGTGAAAACCATTTCAGGTGACTACCTCTTGAAGCTCATCAAGAGAATGCCAAGAGTGTGCGAAGCAGTTAATCAGAGCAGAAGGTGGCTACTTTGAAGAACATAGAATATAAGACATATTTTCAGTTGTTTCACACTTTTTTGTCAAGTATATAATTCCACATGTGTTAATTCATAGTTTTGATGCCTTCAGTGTGAATCTACAATTTTCATAGTCATGAAAAGAAAGGAAACTCATTGAATGAGAAGGTGTGTCCAAACTTTTGGTCTGTACTGTATGTGATGGGTGAGCAACATCCATTGAGACCCCATCCTGTAGCATGGTAACTAGTAATCATACTACATTCCAGATTTACACAGAAAAATGTTTTAAAATTCCATGTGACATCCCCTGCTTAGTCTGCTGTGTGTTTGTGCATGCCAGGTCATTATCAGACCAGCAACAAACTAACAACCAAAGAAAGATAGCATATATGTGCACTACCATTCAAAAGTTTGGGGTCACTTAGGAATGTTCTTATTTTTGAAAGAAAAGCAGTTTTTTTCAATGAAGATAACATTAAATTAATCAGAAATACAGTCTAGACATTGTACAATGTGGTAAATGACTATTCTAGCTGGAAATGGCTAATTTTTAATGGAATATCTACATAGGGGTACAGAGGCCCATTTCCAGCAGCTTCCAACATCACTCCTGTGTTCTAATTAGGGATGTCCGATAATATCGGTCGGCCGATATTATCGCCCCGATATTAGCATAATTATGTAATATCGATAAGAATCGTTATCGGTTTTTTCTCCGATAATGAAAGCCCGATAACGCAATGCCTGGGTTTCGCCAAATATGCTGGAATCGCTTGTAGGGGTCGTGAGACATTTACCGGCGTGCGCTTGATGACCTCATCAAACCGCACCTGGAGGCAAATTAACAACTACACTGTGTGTCTCGTCGTGGCTACACAAAATGTCCGTGGTCTGGAATTTTTTTAAAGTTTCACCTGCGGATAACAAAACTGCAATTTGTAATGATTGTAAGGCGCTTATCAAGCGAGGGGGGGGGCCAAGACTTCGTCCTTCAACACTTCAAATTTAATCGCTCACATCAGGAAGAACCATCCCGAGGTACACGAAGCGTTTGTGCAGCAAAGTAATGCAAAACAACTAGGAAAGGACGCACTGAAAAAAACAACGCAACTGTCGCTCAAAGAGTCAACAGAAAAAAAAATGAAATACAACAAAGAACACCCAAGAGCGAAAGCGATCAGCCAAAAAATCATGGAGTGCATCGCACTGGATAACCAGCCGTTTTCCATCGTGCAAGACGCTGGATTCAGCAAACTCGTGGAGTTCCTCGAGCCACGCTTTGCCATGCCTAATCGCAAGTATTTCTCGGATGTTTGCCTCCCCGAGTTGTACAGTGTTGTTCATAGACATGTCGAGAAGCTAATTTCTGATGCTGTAGCCATTAGCTTCACAACGGATATCTGGTCTTCAAGCGTTAGCCAGGTTAGCATGCTGAGCTTGACTCGCTCAATGGCTTGATCCAGACTTTGCGCCAATCAAGGCTGTGCTTCATTCTCAAGAGTGCCGTGGGTCTCACACGGCACAAGCAATCACGTGCTGCTTTTGGAAAGATGTTTGAAATGTGGAAAATCACCAAGGAGAAGGTGCATGTAGTTGTAAGGGACAACGCGCGCAACATGGCTAAGGCTACGTCGGAGTTTGGTGTGCCAAGTCTGCCCTGTATGGCGCACACCTTGCAGCTGGCAGTGAGCGGAGGTGCCCTGTCTCAACGCAACATAGCAGATGCTCTGGCTGTGGGGAGGCGAGTGGTAGGTCACTTCAAACACTCACCACTTGCTTGCAGTCGTTTTGAAGACATACAAAAAGAACTCAGCATGCCTGTGAAAAAGCTGCAACAGGATGCACCCACCAGGTGGAATTCCACCTATTATATGATGCAAAGCCTGATGGAGCAGAAGAGGGCCTTGAGTGCATACGCTGCTGATTATGAACTCCCTGCAACATTGAATGCAACTCAATGGGGAATTCTGGAGAAGATGACCAATCTACTGGAACCCTTTGAACAGCTCACCAAAGACATCAGCTCTGCTGAGGCCACTGCTGCAGATGTCATCCCTGCTGTGATGTCCCTAACACGGCTGCTTGCCAAGACTGATGAATCAGACAAAGGTGTGCAAACAGCCAAACGTACCCTACTCGAAGCTGTCTGTGATCGCTTTAATGGTGTGCAAAGTGAACCACTGTATGCCATTGCAACTATGGTGGATGCTCGTTACAAAGATCGTTATTTTGACTCTGATAAGAAGGGGGAAGCACTGAATATGCTGCTGAGTGTTGTGGATGAAAATGGCTGCTGGTGGTAATGATCATCAGGAAGAGGCTGCTGCTGCCAGTGCAGATGACCCAACCCAGGAGGACTGGAACCCAGCACCTAAGAAGGCCCGAAATAAAAGCCTGCAGGACATGTACCAAGAAATCCTCGCAGAGAATGACATAATCAAACAAGCAACTGCAGGCGACGAAACAGCTTCACAGGTGAGTAAATAATAAACTTATGTAACTATTTTCATTCGCTGAGTGCTTCATATTAAAGTTTACATAAAATGAACACAGCAAACATTTGTCTGTCATTGCTTTGAAGAAAAGTTAATAGAATTCTATTCTTGTTTTTACGTTTTTCTTTAGGTGCATGCATACTTGGGAGAGGTCACCATCCTCAAGAAAGAATGCCCTTTGAAGTACTGGAAGTCCAACCAGATGCGCTTCCCTGCTCTTGCCCGTGTAGCGCGCAAGTACCTCACTGCACCCTGTACCAGTGTAGACAGCGAACGGCTGTTCAGTGCTGTCTCGAATGTCATCGACGAGAAGAGGAATCGTATACATTGCGACAATGCTGAGATGCTTATTTTCATTCAGAAAAATCTACCTCTCTCTCTTACACACAAGTACAATGATAAGAATTAGAGCAGTCCACACCAGGTGAGTCTGCATCACCATCAGTCTTTGAGCCTCATTTGTTGCACTTTAAAGGAGGGCTATGTTTACTTTTTTGACTGAGGCTGTTTTTATTTGTGTGCCTTTTTCATTTGCATATTTTTGTTACTCATACAAAAGAGAGGGCAGAATGAACCCAGTTTATAATTTTAATGATTGTTTTAACCAAGCTATGTACAGTTACATAAGCCCATCAATCTTTCAGCATCATTCATTGGACTTTGACAAAAGGAGAACTTTGTTTACTACTCTGGAAGGTCTGAAGTGAACTGTGTGCCCTTCTTGTTTTCATTGCACACCACGTTGATATTGCAGGTTTTGTTTTCTCATGTTTAGCTGGGCAGAGCTGATTGAGCCCAGTTTATATTTTCAGTGACTGTATTAGCCCATGTAATGTGCTCATGACTGAGTCTGTCTATATCTGTGCACTTTTGTTTCCTTTGTTTGCACATTACCTCATTCCTAAAGTGTTGTTTGTACCTCATAGAAATGAACAGTTTTCAATATATTAGGCTGTCCTACACTACATGTTATTTCTGTTTACTTTAAGTGCTGCACAAAGTTGTACAGGACAGGTACAATGTTGTTTACAATTTGTGAAGAAGTCAGATTTGTCCTAGTTGTAATGGGCATTGTCAGGATGATCTCAGGAAAAGCTGTTGTTTGAGACAAAATGTTAAAAATAAATATGGCACTTTTCCACAACTTGTTGAAGTAGTGTTCTTATTTTGTACAATGTTAATTTGTGGAATGCCTCTAGTAGGGGCATCAAAATAAAAGTAGGTGATGTGTTAATTCCACGACAGGAGATATGTGATGTGACCTAAAAATAGTTTTGGGGAAAAGCGGCTGCTGCATATATCGGTATCGGTTGATATCGGAATCGGAAATTAAGTGTTTGGACAATATCGGCATGTATCGGATATCGGCAAAAAGTTAATATCGGACATCCCTAGTTCTAATGGTACATTGTGTTAGCTAATCATGTTGAAAGGCTAATTGATGATTAGAAAATCCTTGTGAAATTATGTTAGCACAGCTGAAAACTGTTGTGTGCTGATTAGAGAAGCTATAAAACTGGCCTTCCTTTGAGCTAGTTGACTATCTGGAGCATCAGCATTTATGGGTTCGATTATACTCTTCAAAATGGCCAGAAAAAGAGAACTTTCTTCTGAAACTCGACAGTCTATTCTTGTTCTGAGAAATGAAGGCTATTCCATTAAAGAAATTGCCCAGAAACTGCAGATTTCCTACAATGGTGTGTACTATTCGCTTCAGAGACCAGCACAAACGGGCTCTAATCAGAATAGAAAGAGAAGTGGGAGGCCCCGGTGCACAAATAAGCAAGAGGACAAGTACATTAGAGTCTCTAGTTTGAGAAATAGATGCCTCACAAGTCCTCAACTGGCAGCTTCATTAAATGGTACCAGCAAAACGCCAGTCTCAATGTCCACAGTGAAGAGGCGACTCCGGGATGCTGGCCTTCTAGGCAGAGTGGCAAAGAAAAAGCCACATCTGAGACTGGCCACTAAAAGGAGAAGATTAAGATAGGCAAAAGAACACAGACATTGGACAGGGGAAGACTGGAAAAAAGTGTTATGGACAGACAAATCTAAGTTTGAGGTGTTTGGATCACAAAGACCATTTGTGAGACGCTGAACAAGTGAAAAGATGCTGGAGGGGTGCCTGCCTGACGCCATTTTTCAAGCATGGCAGAGGTAATGTGAAGGTCTGGTGCTGCTTTGGTGCTGGTAAAGTAGGAGATTTGTACAAGGTAAAAGGGATTTTGAATAAGGAAGGCTATCACTCCATTTTACAACGCCATGCCATACCCTGTGGACAGCGCTTGAGTGGAGCCAATTTCCTCCTACAAGAGGACAATGACCCAAAGCACACCTCCAAACTATGCAAGAACTATTTAGGGAAGAAGCAGTCAGCTGGTGTTCTGTTTGTAATGGAGTGGCCAGCGCAGTCACCAGATCTCAACCCTATTGAGCTGTTGTGGGAGCAGCTTGACCGTATATGGTACGTAAGAAGTGCCCATCAAGCCAATCCAACTTGTGGGAGGTGCTTAAGGAAGCATGGGGTGAAATTTCTTCTGATTACCTCAACAAATTGACGGCTAGAATGCCAAAGGTCTGCAAGGCTGTAATTGCTGCAATTGGAGGATTCTTTGACGAAAGCAAAGTTTGAAGGACAAAATTATTATTTCAAATAAAAATCATTATTTCCAACCTCGTCAATGTCTTGACTATATTTTCTATTCAATTTGCAATTGCAAATTGTCTGGGTGACCCTAAACGGTAGTGTATGTTGGAGCTGACTGTGTATTCGTACCACTGAAGTCAAAAAAGTAGGAGAGTCTGTTGGCCAACATGGCGCGCTGGCAGCCGGTCATGCTGTAGCCCAGCAGCTCCTCTGGATCTCTGCTGAACGCCTCGCCAGCCTCTGAGCCACTCACCCCAATGTAGACGCCTGTCTTACTGCCACGCAGTTGGGCTGGGTTTAGTCCTGCATCACAAAATGTTATTATTTTTAAAGTATTTCACCAGGTGGCCTCATTTAGATCATGAGTGCATGAAAGTTTAAAAAAGGTAACATAGAAATAACAAAAAACAATACAGCCACTTTACATCAAACATTTACTGTATTCCTTTCTCAATATTTATATCCACTTCCACTCATATTAGTGTCCTGTACTGCTTTGCAAGGCTGAGGCATTTTTCACCCCGTCTCTTCACCTGCATCTACAATAGCCTCATAGGCAATCTCCAGCATGAGGCGGAGCTGAGGGTCCATGGTATTGGCTTGTTTGGGGTGGACTCCAAAGAAGGCTGCATCAAAGTGGCTGATGTCCTTCAGTTTACCATTCCTCTTTGGAAGACCGTATAGACCTAGAAAAGAGCATATATGTTATCAAATATAACAAAATATCATTAAATCACCAAACAGAAGTTTCTGAGATTTACAATGGAAATAAGGAGCACGTAGGTACAGATGATGATTATTGTTGTCTTCAATTAATGTTGTCAGAGTACAGAGGCTTTTTGTCTAGTATAAAACTTTAAAGACCAATAGGACACTGTTCACTTCTAGACCCAAGCAAAAAGGGAAGCAATATCATTAGCATTTTAATAAAGAACACAAGCATATGTACTGTGTTTTTATTGTCAGAGCTGAGTTGTGAGTGCAGTTATTACACTTTACAAAAACTATTCCTAAATATCTTGCACAACAGTTGATAAACCGAAAAGGTACTATAGCAGGGGAAATGATTAAAAAAAAGCAGCCACAGTGAAATGATTAGATAAAGAATTGCTTTCTTCAGAATGGATAAACAGTTTGGATGCCTTCATCAGAGGCTCTGATGACAGTTGTTATTATTTCTATGCCCACTTATAACTGAAAAATATTATGCTCTGGATAAATTCCTGGCTAAAAACCTGTTTGGCTACCTTCTTTTGTGCTGGAACAACCCTGGAATACTTCCAATACCACACCACACTACACTTGTTACACTTTTTTAAAAATCAGTACAGTACATCTATCTGCCCGATACTTCTGTGTAGTACATCTGTGACGTAAGATACAGTTGTGCGTGCTGCTCATTTCTGATTTGAAGAAATTCTGTTCCCACTGACAGGATGGCGTTCAGGATGGGATGCTGGAGCCACGCCCCCGTGAGACAGCTGGTGCAGTTCCTTCAGCTCACACAGCTGCTTTATCAAGTACAATGTCATCATTATTGACATGTACAATACATGTACATTTTGACATATGTACCGTAGTCCACTGTGGATTTATTCCAGTAGTAAAGAAAGGTCTACACTGAACTGAACAGACTATCCCACTCCACTGGTTCTCCTCACACCACAACTCAATTTCTCTTCTATGGCCACTGTTTCTTCCAATTCTGGTCTGGTTCATAATTATAAGGCTGTGGTCCATCATGTACATTTATAACCTCTTCAGTGTCAAAACTAGCACTGTGATCCATACTTCTAAATGATAAACTTCCTTGGTGTGTGTGTGTGTTTATGTATAATATATATTATACTATTATACAATGTTATCTCATTTCCAACCTACAAGTTGTTCTTTAAAGCAGAAAAGGGTAACTTATATAAATAAATATAAGTAAATGACATTTACTTATATTTACTAGACCTATCACCATATCCTGACAGTAAAACATGAGACAGATAATTTGTGATAAAAAAAAAATCAGACTCCTCTGGCTCCACCTGCTGCCTATAAGGCCATTTGACAATCCATGTGAGAAAACAACAGTTTACACAAAGGAAAAGTAAACAGAATAAGAACAATAAAGTCAAAGTGAAATAATTAGGAGGAGCAATGCAGCAGGGAGGGGCTTTGGATGTGAGCTGTAGTGCACTGTAGAGAGAGGGGAAGGGACCTGGAAGTTGGACTCGCAAATTTTAAAGCTAAGCTCATTCTTTTCTAAATACTACCAACTGTCACTTTAAGCGAAATTAACCAGTCAGAATACAGACTTTCAGACTAGTTGAATTATTTCTTTAAAATAATATCCTTTGTGAAATGATGAATGTCTTTTTAAAGTGAATACTGATGGGATCATGTGTAGTGAACCTATAAAAATGATTATTCAACATAGTGAAGAATGAAGTATGCAAAATCTGATATGCGGCAAACTGGTTCACACAAATCTTTGTTTTTCTACCCACTTGGACAGTGGCAATTATTAACCCTGCCTAAGTCTTTAGCTGAAATCCTTTTGTGTGTAACTCTACAGCAAATGGGAACTTCAAAAGATTGCATGCACTGCATGTTATCCTCATGAAGAAGACCTCTATCATTTCCAATTTTCTTTTTTTTTTCCAGATTTTTGTTCTGTTACTATGCAAGGGCTCCCTCAGGCCATGAACCTCTCACTGCTTTCTCCGTTTCTCTTTCTATTCTTCCATTCTGCCATCATGCCTGGTGTGTGGTCTCAGAAGCGCCAGCTGGCCCAGTCTAACCCTTTCAGCACATAAATGTAAGCTCAAGATGGTTGCTAAGCACTGAGGGATAGCTTTTCTATTCACAAAGAGGAAAAAAACTGCAAGGAGTGGGACAGCAGAGACAAGGAAAGAAAGGACAAGTTATTAAAACTTTGCACAACTCTGACTGTTGTTGATACAAGAAGGGGCAAAGTCATAAAACAATATTAGACGAGTGTGTAAAATGAATACTAAAAACATTCCTTCCAATTTTTTCTTATTTACATTACAAAGTCATCTTGGCTCAATCAGTCAGTACTGTACATTCTTTCCATATTCCTCTGAGAGGAGCTGGGACATGAATGAGGGAAGTGAGGAACCTCATTAGGT
Source organism: Scortum barcoo (assembly GCA_023238725.1). NCBI lineage: Eukaryota > Metazoa > Chordata > Actinopteri > Centrarchiformes > Terapontidae > Scortum > Scortum barcoo. The sequence goes on from CM041542.1 coordinate 10,978,024, forward strand.
AAAAAGAAAGCACCCAGGGAGAAAGAAATTAAGGATGAGGAATTCTTTTTTTTTTTTCCAAAATGAGACATCTTTGCTGGTGAAATGGTGCATGGTGAAATAATAAAAAGCCAACAAAGAATGAGGCATGCTGTTTGGCTGCAGTGAGTGTAAGGATACTGACAGAGGTCAGTAACTGTTAAGTGTTTGGCAACTTTTTGCTCTGCTTGTTAGTCTTCAAGCCATGTTAGTCCCCTCAGTTTTTAGCCCTGCTATTTCCTGTTCTTATTCCTGTCTGCACACCAGATTTGGGTACATTTCGGTAGGTGAAATCCAATCTGACTGCACCTCAACAGTCAAAAGTCACCCAGCAGCAAGATGTAGACAACTATTTGCACTTAGTGAAACAGAAGCAGATTGTTTTCTCTGCTCCATGTGTAAGAACTTCAAACAGATTGGAGGAAAATTAGAAATTATACAACTTTATTAATCCTCAAGGAAATAATTTTTTTCACTCTGGTATATTACATTTTACATACACAGATCTGAATACACACACATGCACCTGGAACTAACGGAGAAATGATGACAAATGAAATGAGCGAGGGGGCTGCACCCTCAGTGCACCCCGAGCAGGTTTTGGGGTTCGGTGCCTTGCTCAAGGGCACCTCAGGCAGTGCTCAGGAGGTGAACTGGCACCTCTCCAGCTACCAGTCCACCCCCATATAGACTGGTCCATGCTTATGGACTGAGCTACTTCCGCCTCTGTGCAGCCAACAGCTTTCTACAGGGAAAGGTCCCAGTGTATTTTAAAACTAATTATCAATCAATGAAAACTGTCATTCATTGTTCCATGCAGCACAAACATGCATTTATGACCCTGGGAAATCAGTCTTATGAGGGGTCTCACCTGGTGTCCACCGCCGGTTGTCTTCTGTCACCATGTCCACACCATTGATGAGGTTTTCCCAGAATTCCTCCAGGTTGCTGGACTCAGGCAAACGGCCTGATATCCCTGCTATAACTATCTCATCCATGCTGAATTTCTGTGAACACAGAAAGACAGAAATACCATGACAATAAGAGTGGTACATGTTTAAACATTTTATATACACTTTAATAAATGTGATCAGAGTTTGAAGATTCAGCTTCCTGTCATCATACAATGCAGAATTGCCACTGAAATACAGTTGCCCCAATATCAGCTCAATCAATCAGGTGGAAGTCAAGTTCTCAATTCAACTAGGCACGTTTTTCTATGATAAAGATAAACACTGTGCCTTGGTTTAATCTTTCCAGCTCGTCTCCTGTGGCTACTATTTGGAATGAACTATACCATCAGTGTACATCAAAAGAACAATAACCGAACCAAACACAAATATTCCCCTCTTCAGCAAGTTGAAAACAAAAATCTAATGTTAGAGTTCTGTTCCACCAAATCATCACTAACATGAAAGCAGTGATGTACAACATGCGATCCTTTCTTCTTCTGTAAATTTTAACACATTTCATCAAATGTATTTGCAATTTTCAACTCTGAATCATTTGTGAGACATGATCCTGCCAGTATTTTCCACCGATTTACAAATCACTTTTATGAAATTGCGCCTGCTTTCTAGATGGATTTTATTTAATTATGCCTGAGATATTTCTTTTCAAAAACACCACTGAACACTAAACACTAAACTTCTTTTCTACCGTACATTTGTAACTGTTTAGTTTAATAAAAGAGCATTCTCAGTAGCTAAAGCATCTTCTTAGTGTTCTTTCTTGAATACCATATTTTGTGGGATACATATGCTTATTGAAAAAGATTCCTGTAAATCAAGGTTTTTAATTAATATTAAGTCACACTAAACATAATACTGAAGCAGGTTTAATTGTGCTGGCTTTGACTGACAGGTTTGGAAATGAGAAGTCACTTTGAGCATGCATGAAAGAGCACTTACAGCAGACAATCTGTCTGTCTGATCTGTGTACATGAATGAGCATATCACTGTTGTACTGTGTATGTGCATGTGTGTATGTCAAGGTCTTTGTTCCTTGTTTCTAGGCCAGGCATTTTCGTGCCAGCAGGGCCAGATCCGTCGACCAATGAGCTAACAGCTTGGGACAGAGCTACTCTGAATTTAAGCATGTCACCACCACAATTTAGAGCAGCCAGGAGAGCTGCCATCATCCTCAGACGTCCCTCATAACCATCTGTACACACAAACAAAGATCATCACACTGCCTAGCCCACATGGTCTGGCAAACACATAAAAATGAAGTGGGGCTTGCTGCTGCTGACATTCTCCTCACATTGTGTTGTTTTCACGTAGACAAGAAATAATAGTAATTCAACATTTCTTCAGCCTTTGCGATACCATTGCACTATCAATAGCATAATAATAGTCAAGAAACTGGTATACGGCTGACAAAAGCTCTGTACCAGGTTGTATCCATTAATGTACTGGGATTTTTGTTTTTTTACTATTTATATATATTTATATTTATACTTTATATACTTCACATTCATGAATACGGGCATGTTCAGGCTTTGCTGTCTTCATGCCTCTGGATGCAGCAGAGGGTACAGGCCTAATAAAAGCTTTGATTCGTGAAAATAATCTTAACTACAACAGACTGACATTTCTTGCTACTCCACCACAAACCTCCATATCAGCTTCAGAACATATACAATACTATAATTAAAATAATTTCATACTCATCACCATCAGTGGGCCTTCATGGCAAGCAGAAGAGGGCACTGTCATCCTGGAATAGAACTCCCATGACAAGCATCTACTCTGAGGATAAAGGCGATCATGTAAAATAACTGTCCCCAAAGCATAACGCAGCCTCAAGTAGATCAGGGGTCGACTTTTATCCATCTGGCTTACTAGTGGCTCCGATGGTCAGCAATTCACAATAACTGCAATGATTATTTCATTAATTAAATAATGAACAGTTAATGGAATTAATTGATCTGAGTGTTGATTAAACAATTTAAAAAATGTGCAATTTTGGCCCTGGTATAGCCACCTCTCACTGTCAGTGGTGGTCACTCTATAAATGATGACAACCATGCCCCAGTTACACTGAAAAAGCCCAAAGTCATAACCTACAAGATTTACGTGTTATACGTATCCGATAGTAATAATAAATAATAATTAGCAAACGTACCGTCAGCTTTGCTTTTGCCTCCATTCTGAATGAAACTGTTTTGCCTTTAAATGGGTTTGCTGTGGGTGTTATTCGACTTAGACTTGACTTTATTGATCCCTTTGGGATGACTCCCTCAACAGCAAGCTAACATTGAGACTTTTAGAGCTAACTTGAATGAGAGATCTAACATCGACAGATTTATTTGTTGATCGTTATTTAGCCAACATACAGAAGTGTGTCCTGGGGCAGTCTCTGACTCTGTTTCTTGTAGAGACGTGCAGGATATTGTTATTAGAAACTTTACTCGTAATGGAACTGTGTCTAAGGCCTAAGGCCTAAGGCTACATGTGCATATATGCTTAACAGTTAGCAGAGTTGAATCGCCTGTTGCTATAGTTGTCATTAGTAATGAAGCAACCTAGTTTTGAATGGCATCTGTTACCATCTTGTTAACATATACAATGTACATAACTGAAACCAATGTAAAGGCTTCCCAAACTGGTTTACTGTAATAGAACATACAATTTAAGCATTTCTCAGCCCGTGGCCTATCTTTCTCACATTTTTTAAAGAAAGGTTGTCTTTTGCACTTAATTTCACATATTGCATTTAAACAACATTTTCTATGTTGTTCTAAATTTGAAGACTACGATTTACATTTTTACTGCAAATGTACATTGGTTCCAAATATTAGTTATGGATGTACTCCGTAACAAAAAAATATCAGTCAACCCCTACTATAGAGGTCTCACTTTTAAGCTTGTATAACACACTAATTTTAATTTTTAGTAGTTGTAACCATTAAAATAACTATATAAAAACATTCCTCAAGATAGTATCGAGGATGGATACCGTGTCTCGAGCTCCCACCCTCAACTTTGCTCTTTTTTTCTATTATTTTGTTCTTTTTGTTTCTTTTCTTTCTTTTTTAAATATTTTTATTCTTTAATCTATTTTCTTTGTTTGAATGTTTCTATTCTTGTTAATATTTTTGAACATTGTTTGTAGGGAGCAAGAGATTTAAGAATTTCATTGACAATGATTGTGTGATGTTAATTGTTGTGCAATGACCATAAATTCTTGAATCTTGAAACCTGAATGTGGATTTTTGTTTCTTTTTGTATTCATGTCAATAGACTGTATGAGAATGTCCAACAACCAGTCTAGAACAGAGATATTTAGTTTACACTGACATTAACCTGACAAGAGCAGCAAAAACTCACATCCAAGAGGCTTAAACACTTTGCAGTCTTTTTGTATAATTAAAACAGTGCATGGTAATTCTGTAAAATGAAGGATGTACTGTTTGTTTGTAATGTAAAACACAGGCCATGAGAATCACCTGTGAGCCCATAGTCACAGTATGACAGGCTGTCCTGGCCCTTTCTGTAACTCAGTAGCTGAAGGGATTTAGGCTTCAGGATACACTTGCCTGGGATTAGACTTCATGTAGCACCTTCAGTACAATGTCTTGGATTACCTGACCCAGATCACATACTGACACCCTGCACTTGACTTCAGGCAATATGAAACTTTGTTTGCAACAAGCTGGGCCGATCAATGCATGTAGTTTACAATTACTCAGCACTCTTTAAACTGTGTCTGCCACACCACCGCCTAATGCTGTACTGGACATCCTTGCTAATTACATTCAACCAGGATGGCTGTCTGCCTTATTATATTCTCACCATCTGATTTTCTGGATATTAGACTACTACCTCATCCACCAGCACCCAATGGCAAGACCTGACTTGCCACACATATGATCCTCTTCCTCTAAGAGGACAAACTTGTTCCTGGATTATATTTGAAACCAGTTCACTTCAATTCCGGATCAGTTTTTCTTTCCTGCACACGTATAGTCTCACTAGATGAACACACCTTTGCTCATGTTACATTATGTCCAATTTTAAAATATAAAGATTCCGCCCACTCAGAAATGTGTTTTTCTTCTTGTTCCTACCATTCAGTGTTGAAGTTTCATTGTACAGAATGATGTCCATGCAAAGTTTGAGACCAGGGGGCTGTTTTCAGATTAATCTGCTGAAACTAGGAAGTTTGAGTGGAGGGGAATTTTAGTTGTCATATTTTATTGTTCAATTGGTGAGAAATACTGTTAATTTAGTTTGTATTACATTGTTACAGTTTCTTTTCATTACCACCACCCTATCATCACACCCATACACACACACAAAGCTAATTCCTCAGCCACATGTCAACGTCAGCAACTGCACTGAATGTGTTCCAGTGTCTAACTCTGTCTTTATGCTGTAGCCATATGCACTCTTGTATTAGCCAGTCACTGTAAAAGAGAACATTTCAGATACTTTGTAATCTCCATACAATGGTTTTCATTTGGTGTGTTCTCATTCAGCAGATATGGCCTACAGTACCACACAAGTAAAAGCCACCTATAAATCAGCAGAGGAAGTACTGAGTACACAATGTGAGTATGAAGAATGAATCTGCCATTCGTTCTCCGCTTGCCCTGGGACTTCAGTCTGTACAGCTAGGGTCTGGGGTGGCTGGTGGCCTCAGTGACCTGCAGGCCCACATGCTAGGCACAGGCCTTGCTGGAAAGTGTTACTCAAGGCTTACCATCACTATCTCACTCCTGTGACAAATGCTGGAAGGAAAGCATCAGTGCAGCATCTCACAGCAAGACAACAACGGCTTCACTTACAGTTCTGTTCACAGCAGACCTGAGCCATCTACCCCACACAGCCCCATCCTGTGCTACACATACAGCTGAATTAGCTAGAGTTGGGTAGCAAGGATTACTTTAATCAGGCAGGTTTATCCTTGAGCTTGAATTTGACCCACAGACGTCGTTTATCTCCATCAAGAGAAAGCTTAAACACAACACGAACCATTTCCGACTTCTCATTCACAGAAATAAAGTTGCATGGTGACACTGTGTGTGTATGCCAAACATATGCTCCATGAGAAACCGAACTAAAATGCTAGACCATGATTGAGGAAAAAATGTCGAGTCACATTGTTAACGTTTTCTCTTTGATGTAACACCGCCATAAAACGCTGTTACAGAAAAGACACATTAAAGTGCAGATTTGGAGCAGCGTGTTGTAACGACTCGTCTCCATACAAGAAATAAGGTGGCACATGATGCTGGTCACATCCCGCAGCTAATAACTGTTAGCAACTTACCTGTTTCCTGGACCGCGTTGATGTCCCCGAAAAATCACGAATTCGTAGCACTTGGGGAAATATTAGCGCTTGTTTGGCATGTACTTGCTTTGATAATCGTCCTGGATGTCCGTGGTGTTCCGCTGTAACAGTAAGCAGGGTGTGTGTCCGTCCGCCTGCCTGGCTCTCCGGTTAACAGTAGCCTCAGTGCAACTTTGAACGTTTCCTCTCTGATGAATTTAAATGTCTCACATTCTGCCTAGCCACGCCACATGGGCTGACAGCTTGGCCTGGCCCCACAGTCCAATGAGAAAAGAGGCAGGGTTCCTCGGATCCAGACAGTGATGGAGTTTTTCGTTGAACGCCCCCGTTGTCACAAAGAGAGAAAAAAATGTTGAGACGGGGTTACTGGAGTTCAGACTGACTCTGTTCTCAGCCCGCACCGACGCTCCTCCCCGCCGGACGAGCACTGTGCAACATTTACAGACAGAATAAGACTGGTAGCAGTATTATCAGTATTATAGCACTTCTGTTTGATAGTGCCGACTGATATACGTGTGTTAATTGGTGTAAGTGTGTGAGTGTGTGTAAGCACTCGCCATGTGTCCATATTCATCTTCGCTCAGTTACTGCACCCAAAACTGTGCAAAGAGTGATGGGTTTTTGAGGTTTCATTTTTCATTAACATTAACATGTTACTGTTTGTGGGACTACCCATGTGGGAAACATCTGAACTGATGACAGACTGTGTCTGGTGATACAAATGGTATTGAGAAACATTGTACCTGAGCAATGTTCAAGTCAAAACTTAAGAAATCCTGTGCAAGAGTTGCCAAAGTATTTGTCAAATATTTGCCATCAGATGATGGAAAGTTAAATGTTGGCATGCTGCTAATTCAGGCTGGATTATATTATGGTTCATCATGAGATGTGGGCTTACATCTGACAAGAGCCACCAGTGACCACACAAAGGTGCTCTGAGCCAGATACTCACATCAGCATGCTAATATGCTCATAATAATAATAATAATAATAATAATAATAATAATGATGATGATGATGCTGTGGCATATGTGTAGCAGGTATGAGATTGTGTGCTAAACCATCTTAGTTTAGATGTTAAGAGTACTCACATCTGCTAATTAGCATGGTCACGATATCATCATGGGCATGATATTTTGACATAAATCAAAGTATCTATCAAATTGAAACTTTGACCTGATGAATTATACCTGACATGCACTATCTTCCAGGGGCCATGAGTGTGTGTACCAAGGGAATCCATTTAACAATCAAAATGTCAACCTCATGGCAGCTCAGGAGGAAATCAGGGGACCACCAAAGTCATTAGAATACATTGTCTGCAAAAGATGAATAGTTGTTTTTTTTATACTTTAAAATAAATTAAATAAAATGATGGATGGAGCATTCTGTCCAATTCATAATGTAAAACACACAGAATAGGTGCTTATATTTTCACATCTAGCAACAATGACATTTTGACCACTTTGGCAACATAAATATGAATGAACCCTTCATTATTCCTCTGCCGTTTCTTTTTAACCTCATATAGCAGGCTGTGAATCTTTATCATGATCAGGTTTAGTATCGGCTAACATTACGTCACTTTATATTAAACGTGAAAGAACTAACCAGTGTCGGCACACGTGGGAACGCTCGTCTAAGAAGCTACATGACATGTAAATCGACCAATCACAGGGCGGGGGTGTGAGACTTCATCCAATCACAATAGATGAGACTGTGATGTTGGGAGATAGGGTGATTAAAAGGCGGAGCCCAACTGATGACGAAGCCAGGAAAGCTCGTATGACTTCTTGAGGTTACTGGAGTTCACAATTTCAGATAGCATGATGTTCCCAGGAAAGTCTTTTACTGACCTACTGGGGCTGCATAGTGATTGCAGATTTTAAAAGCACACAGTGACGCTATGATCAAGAGACAAACGGACACATGGTCTGTTTGTCTGAAATGAGGGAGCCTCTAATTTATGGACTATCTTGACATCAGATTAATGTACACGTTTGTTAGAGTGTAAAACACATACATGTTTTACATGTTTTACACATACATATGTGTTTCATGACCCATGCTGTTTACCCATGCCAATAGAAATGGATTCCATAGCACATGTGCAAGAACTGTGGATTGTTCTCTGCAGCATTATTAGTATATGTTCGATCTGTGTTCATATAGTGGTACCCACAGCACTGATGATCAGGAATTTGTTTTACAGTATTGTCCTTATCATATAATTGAAAGTAAAGAGATGTCAGGAAATGAGTAGAGAGAGAATGGAGATGTCGTGTAATAGCGCTACTGCACCAGACACAAGCACAGGTTTAAGTCATTGCTGGTGCATTTACCATGATCCACCAGAGTGCCCTGACTTTGGACATGAGGTTTTTTATCTGATGGGTTGCTATCAGATTTGAATGTGTTGAAATTCAGGTCAATCAATGAAAACAGAGAATTCGACTTACACTTGCAACTGTTTTTTGGGAAAACAAATAAAAAAGGTGACTACAATGCAATTGACCATACATAACAGCATTTAATGATAAAAATAAGTTTGACCTAAGTGTTTGGTCATTTGAAGGATTTCTTAATTCAGAGTTCATCTCTCCTGTTGATGCTTTTACTCTTGTGTCTATGCAGTACTTGAAGAGGCTATTAATAAATGCACATATTGGCTTTAAAAGAGCACCTCACCCCCATAAAGTTGGGAAACTCAAAACAGACAAATTATAAAATGAAAAAAATGGATCCTACATAATGTATCTTGATACCTTCTTTTCATTAGACCTTCCCTTTTAAATTTTATTTAGTTTTTAATGTAAGCTTGTCATTATACATTTGTGGTTGAGACAACCCTGATAACATCACTGCGACAAACTGAGCCTTATTTTTTTAGACTTCATCAACCTCCTCCAGAGTCATGGAAAACTTTGTATTGCTTTCTGCTGAGTAGCACTTCACAAACAGTACACTGAGGTTGTATAGGCGTGTCCTATATGGTTGTGTCAGTCTTTAACATTGTAATTTCTGATTTTGCTGATTCTGCCAGGGGTTCCAAGTCTGCTGGTCTTTTTAATGCTTGATGGCGCCATAGGGGGGTTTCTCCTTGGCTGGACCTCAGGTGGGGGCTGGCTATGAAAGGGAGCACTGATACCATGCACCATCAGCTGGGCTCCAGCACCTGACTCTTCCATCTCCCTTCTGCATAGCTCACCTTCAGGTGGAGATAAGAGAGATACAGATGGTGCATTTTTACAAACCAGGTTTATGTTATAATTTGTGAGTGTTGTGATCTGAGGTGTCTGACCATCACTGACAGGTATTTAGATGCTTCACTTTTACCACCATCCACCACCATATCACCATTAAATTACTGTAATTTGGCAAGTGTTTTGTTCCGGTGCGTATATACCGCTATACCCAATTACGTACAAGGCAATGTGCTCTTCAGCTCATGCCTTCACTTCATTTTCATCTCATAACTAACAGAATAGTGAAATACTGTGTATCCACAAGTATGCACACCAACATTTTATACTTTTATGCTTTTGTCCAAAGCAATATAAATTTTTTGCAACATATAAGATAATTAAATAATTGACATGGTAATATATTGTCACCTTTATTCCCTTGATGGATATTTGATACATATGCAAGATTTTCCTGCATTTTGCCAATTGATCATACCTTACTAGAATGCCATTACTTCACATGTCTTATAGACGGTGCCAATCAAACAGTGATCAGCTAGTTTCATCAAGAAGAAATTAACATACAGCATGGTGGGAGACAGTGGAGTAGAATGTGGTGGAACCACTGTCTCCGGGTCTGTGGCTCCAGGCTATAGCTGGTGGACCTCTGGTTTTAGGCTACTTTAATTTATTTTGGACTGGCTTTTAGCTGGGAGCTTTTCACAGTTTGGAATAGCTCTTCTGTGAAAGATGCAATGTTGCATGAACAGAGACTTTTGTAAACAATACACTGCCTGTCTGTAAATATTATGTGGCGACCTGAGCTTATCTAGACACTTCATGGCTGACAAAAGTAACTTGAGTACTCCTAGTAGCATAGAGCAAATTTCTGTGGTTGCAACAATACACTGGTATTCTATCAAAAAATAAACCCACTAAACTCAGTCAAATATACAGATGATTTACAAGGCCACCTTCTTTAAAAGGGGAGGCTTTTTCAAAATGTGGAAAATCTACAATGCGCTTTCATGGCCTGCAAAAAATTCTTATTTTTTGCATATGTGATGTTCTTAAAACCTGTCCAGCTGTGGTTTTGTGAATGAAAGGAGGTGATTCTGTCACTTCCCTACACTAGTGAAAATGCTCAAGGCCTCAATAGCCTGAGCCTAGGCCGATGCTTTTTATTTGTATCGAAATTTTAAAGATGAGACTATAGTAAATACACTTTATTTCAAATTCATTTCTGATTTTTGGTAACTGTATTAATTGTGATTTGAACGTGGAATAGTAGCATTTGTTTTTTTGTTCTTTCTTCTGTAGTCATGAAGAAGAAAATAAAGATGAAGATATGCCAGTATAAATTCAAGATAACTGTCCTTGTCTGTAGATGTTAACTACAGTTTGGTGATAAGGTGAAATTAGGTCACTGGCCAAAAGACAACGAGTTTTTCATGCAGATGTAGATACAGGACTGTTTTTAAACACTTTACATTAAAATTTTGAATCTAGTTTGTTAACCTATAGTTGTCTATCGCTACATGTATTTTGATGCAAATGAAGAGCTACATTCAGATTTAAACCTTCTGAACATCTCTTTCTCTTGCTTATCAAATTCTTACTCATACAACTGTTTTATATCTGTAACAGTTATCGTAAGTGTACAGAAACATTGTACCAGATTTATCTAGTTACACAATTATCAGGTGATATGATGATGGTCAGTGTGCCTCAGTCTGATCTGCCAGCTACTCTGGTTGAGAAACTGTTCCCTGGAGAGCTAACAGAGACGACAGCCACAAATTGGGCAACAACCTTCCCTTCATCTGTCCTTCACTTTTTCAACCACTGCAACAGTGTTCCAACTGGGTCAAGGGATTGTGTGGTTTGACAAAGTAATTCTCTTTGGAAGTACTGTCCCTAACACAGAAGACTACATAGATATAAGATTATTTATACGACTATACTTCATGGATATCAGGATGGGCAAAGGGTCTCATAGCCAGCCTGAAACATGAGAAATAAGTGGCTATTTACAGCTCTGTAGCCTGTAGGGGTCCCCAAACATGCATGAAAAAGAAGACGGCTGAATCTACATGTCCACCTTACCAGACTTATGGACTAAGACCTGCAGATTCTGGTCATGTGCACTGTGCCATCCTACCATCATCACATCAAGTCTGTAAGGTTGCACAGCTGCAGGGGGATAATTGTTGTGTGATAATTCTGTTATGGAGTGACAGTGAACACATCTGGTGTATTAATTGTGTTTGGTAACCTGATAGGAGATAGCAGGATAAATGCAGTCTCTTGTGTCAGCATTGTGGTTTTTAGGCACACGAAAAAGTGAATGGACTAAATATCATAAATATAAAAAGCTTCTATTAAATATATAAATATAAGTGTTGGTTTTCTGGTGGGTTACCTTCTGAGAAAACAGATGGACTGAGTCTGTGGTCTAATATCTCCCACAACTCCTTTAATGACTGCAGTGATTCTTCTGAGGACAACCATGACCTGGACAGGCCTGAGTGAGGCTGTGGGTCCATGTTCTGTGAGCTCTGTGACTGGCTGGGCAGAGGAGTGTCCACTTTGTTTTTGGAGCTCTGAAGAAGAAGAGAGTTGGAGAATAAGTTCATTTAATTCATTCATTCATTCATAAAATGTTGTACAGTGGATGTAAAAAAAGAGAATTATAGAGAAAACTAAACATACATTTATAATTGAGAAATACATTTTCTATATTTTGTTTACTTTACAGTACATTATAAGTGTATAAATATATGAAAATTTTAGATTGAACTCAGATACAGTTCTGCACTAATAGATGACCATGGAACTGTGCAACTAAGCTGTTATTACTTATCAACTAATCCAGTAGAACTCACTGATACATCAGGTCTGTCTGTGATTTTGTGCCCCTGGGTCCAACGGTTGGCAGCCCCTTCTGTGGCAGGACCTCGGTTGTTGTTTCCAGAGAGGAGTTGTTCAGCAAAACTGCAAGCCCTCTGCCTCAGAGCAAAGTGCAGCTCCTGCAAGCACAAATACTTTAGTGGACTCACTGTGCTCTCTGGAGGTAGCACAGAGAAGTGCTACTAGGATCACTAGGCTCATGCTTCCTCAGAGGCAGACACTTTGCAGCCACAGGAATTATAGGAGTTGCGATACCCACACAGAAACATGATTGTCCCATTAAATGATTCTGAATGCTGGTGAAGATAGTATCTTGGGGTGAAGGGCATGGTACTACATTTTGAACTCAATGTTATTTGAATATAGAGGTGAAGAAAATGTAATTTACCTTTTTTGATAGCCATGACAAATTGTCTTCTTTTATTAACTTTTTTATCTGAGTTCATGTAAAATGTTTGTGGGGCTCAAAAACAATAAGCAAAACAACAAATAAAGAACAAACTAAAATAATTTTCAACAGTAAAGATTACATCAGTGTTTCAGTGTGCAAGAAGATCCACATTTTATTAGTGAGACTGAAGTAATGAGAGTGAGATTTCATTGAAAATGTCACCTATTCTGATGAGCCTAACATCATAAAAAATCTATCTACTTTTCCTCCAAGAGTGAGATGTCTGTCTCTTAATCTCATCTCTATGTGTTGAGTATACAGCCAGTTCTGTGCAGCTGTTTCGGCTGGATACCAACCTTATGGTGATGTAGTATACTGTTTTTAATGTTTTAACAAAGCATTGATTCAGACTTTCTAGGAGTTAGCATCATGATTTATTTTTGGGATCCTTTTGATCCATCTATTGCAATTATTTCAATTACTGACAGCAAAATCTATTTATTTTGGCAGATACCTGTGTGGTGAGTTGGTACTGCAGCTGTTCCAGAACAGACAGCCGGTCATGTTGGTCTCCTTGTTTCTCTGTGGAGGAGTCCCTCTCTGATTCTACTGGTTCTGTTGGACACACAGAGTTTTGAGGGACTATACTTCTTTCCTTTCTAACAATAATGTTTCTTCTTTCCCTGCTCCTCCATTTTTCGACCAGTGGCTTGAAAATTGATCAGTGTCTGTCATCAACAAGGATGTTTCAATCCCTCAGGAGGCAAGGAGGAGGAGGGGAGGAAAAAGGAGGCTCCCAGAGGAGCTTGGAGTGAAGAACCACAGCTCTATCTTATGCTAAAGTCTTTTACCACACAGCAAAACTCTGCTTAGTGATTGGTCAGCTGATCTGAAAGGGCAATAAAGCAGTGGCTGGCTGTTTTTCAATATAATATTCACAAGGATATATTGTTGAAATAATGTAGATTAGAACTCTCTAGGTGAACATGAATAAAAACACTAATCCTGGGTCTATAGTTATTCATATTTATTCCTTAAATATTACATGTGTCGGGTGTGTTCTTTCAAAATATACATATTTTAATTGTCTCTTGGAGTTCTATCAGCATCACAATAGCATCATGTCATATAGCAGCATCATGTGATTGATGCTGCAATTGATACACAATTGGTACTGGAGCAGCATTCATTAAGAACCAAGGGTTTTAAAACTGTACACCACTAGGTAATTATTTCAACACATTTGATAGTTGGCTTCTACAAACTTGACAGTTAAAATGCTGTGCATCATGAGTAATTTGCTGTCTCCTAAGAATGACGTTCGTATCCCTCAGTCATTTTTTCATGTGATGGTACCACTGATTATTGCTGCTGTTATGTTGAGGGGGGAGGGAGGTTTTACAGGTCCAGATCTGTGAATGTCTCTTCATTAAATAAATCCTTGTTTATCAAATGATGTTATGTTATGGTGAGTTACTATAACTACAAATATTGTGCCTTTATTTACACATGGTGTGAATAACACTGCTTGCTCTTCAGCGTAGTGTCTGTGTGGTAGTGAGTGTATCTGTATTTGTACCCTGTAGTCCAGCAGTTGTGATCTGGGCACGGAGACGGTTGCCCATCTCTATCAGCTGCTGTCTCTCTCTGCTTAGACGGGCAATACAGAGCGCTGCCTGCTTCAGCCTGATATGCAAGAGAGAGGGGTTGCTTTTAGCACCCTGTACATTCTCCTCTTGTAGTTGCTGCACCAGTGCACTCTGGAAAAAAGATGAGATGAAACTTGAAAGAAGGGTATTGCTGCAGTAGGTTACAAAACAACTTCCCATCATCTCACAGCATTGAAGTGACCCATTAATAAACTACCATGTTTGCTGGGGCAATTTAATACAGTCCTGAGATACTAAGAGAATTATCTTGCCCATTTTAACATAACATTAGTAGCTTTAACTGCACATTGCTGGTCTAGACAGTGGACAAGGAACTGACAGGACAACAGACAAGTTCACAGATTTCCTTTAGCACCTGTTTCATTATGTTGGCGAGAGCAGGCTTCGTATGTGCCTTCTGCTTCATCAAAGCAAAGGTGCTGGCACATTTCTCCAGACACAGGCCACCTGAGGATCAATAGCACATACAAGTGCAAGAACATTAATTAAGACAAAGTTTCCACAAAATGCTTTATAAAAATACAGCTAACAAATTCAAAATGACATTCTGGCACTGCTGAGGTCCCCTCGGGCAAGGCACCAAACCCTTGAATGCTCAGGGCGTCATCCTATGAGGCAATCTTCCCACTCTCCATAGATTAATGTACATGGATAGGTCTTGTTTGTGCATGTTTGTGCAAAATAACAACAACAAGTTCTTTTGGATAGCCAATGTATGAAAAAGGTTTCACCAGCTAAGCATGGATGGTAACAGCTGGAGATGAACCTATATTCATGGGGCACATGTGTAATAAGGATGGATTAATCTAAACTTTTGAAAGTTAGACATTTTAGAACTGAACATTTGGAATGAATGTTAATGAATATTGTATTAGTTTAGTAATACTAGTTATAAGTAATACTGTCCCAAATAATCCAGTTTAGAAAAAACTGGTCTTTTCAGTATTGAATCACAATTTTGTTCATGTAAGGGTTGTAAAACTGTGACACCATTTCATGTAGAACACCAAATCTCTAAACTGCAACAAAGGACAAACATAAATGACACATTAAAGAATGCCATGCTTAAGTCAGAGTTCTGTAGGTATGTCTTGTCTTAAATTATGGGTGCCAGACCCTTTATAGGTTTATCTGTGACTGGTGACAATCCTGCACTTTCCCCTGAACAGTAAACTCATTTTTTGTTTGCATGTGACTTTTTTGTATTATATTTTGTCTTAATTTTGTATCACATGTACATTAACAATTTTTTTTGCTTTACATTTTTTTTCTAATTAGGTTTGGTCAACCAAACTAGATTTCTCCTCAAGGTAGCTGAACTGTAGTTTAACTTCTCCCAGTTTGAAGTAATTAGTAGTTTTTAAAGCTATACTTTCAAAGTAGCTACCAGATGTTACATCTTATAGAGTTTATGTTACTCTGAAGAATGAAGAAACTGGTTCACTGCTCTATTGTATGTGAAAATGTCCAAAATATCAGATGTTTTGGGAAGAAGTTCTGGAATTGGTTTCTATATTTAGATAGAAGAAGAAGTTATCAAGAATGTCCAGAGAGCTAAAATATGTGTATTACACATATATCCATAGATTTTCCAGTAAATATTAAGAAATGCAAATGAATTAATTAATTGTGTTAAAATGGAAATAATATTCACTGATAATGTTTTATCAGGGACAAGATGGAGAGTTTTTGTAAATGTATGTACTGTTCTGTTCTGTGCTGTATTCCAAATGAAAGAAAAAGTCAGTACTTTTTAGTATTTTTAAATGATTTTTTTCAAGAAAATAAATGACATGAACTAGAAGGTCCTGGGTGAATTTGTAAGGAAGGACCCATCTATCTGAATATCTGTTGCACTATTAGCACCATTAAACTATTAGTTTGATCTAAGCCACAATACAAATCTTTGTTCCAGTGGAGCTTAACAATAGAGAGCTCACTGCAGGTTGCTAGAGTATACACAGTTATGAATAAAGTGATAATGATGATGAAAATCATCAACCATGTTTGTGTACAAGAGTGCTGTCCACACCTGCTGCAGTTTGAGTGTTAGCTATAGAGGCAGTAGAGGTGGAGGCAGGTGCCTCTGGATGCTGAACTGGCTGAGTAGGGGAGGCTTGTGGCTGGGCCTGGGCATTGGGTAGGAGATGGTTGAGACTCTCAATGTCCTTCCTCATCTGGGTAACCATGGCCCGCAAGATGCTGTTCTGCTCCTGTAGATGACGGATCTCTTCTGATGCCAGACAATCTACCTTTGGTGTGAGACCCTGTGGGCAGAAACACATACATACAGAGTAGTATATTGTATTTTGTATTTTATATTGTATGCAACTTCCTATTTTCGTATGTTACTTGCACTTTTTTGCAAGTAGTGCAAGAATTGCACCCCTTTCTTTCTGTGCTATACAGCTGAAATATACTTGTTCTTATTCACTTAACTGCACCGAGGCAGGTGTAAAATCTACACTGTTTTACCTGGCACATACATAGGAAGATAGACAATAGAGAGGGGTAGATTGAAAAAACATCCAGTGCCACATCATACAGTCAGGTCCATAAATATTGGGACCTGAACACAATTCTCATCTTTTGGGCTCTATACACCACAACAATGGATTTGAAATGAAACGAATAGGATGTGCTTTAACTGCAGACTTTCAGCTTTAATTTGAGGGTATTTACATCCAAATCAGGTGAACTGGTGTAGGAATTACAACAGTTTCTATATGTGCCTCCCACTTTTTAAGGGACCAAAAGTAATGGGACAATTGACTCAAAAGCTATTTCATGGATAGGTTTGGGCTAATCCCTTGTTATTTCATCATCAATTAAGCAGGTAAAAGGTCTATGGAGTTGATTCCAGGTGTGACATTTGCATTTGGAATCTGTTGCTGTCAACTCTCAATATGAGATCCAAAGAGCTGTCACTATCAGTGAAGCAAGCCATCATTAGGCTGAAAAATCAAAACAAACCCATCAGAGAGATAGCAAAAACATTAGGTGTGGCCAAATCAACAGTTTGAAACATCCTTAAAAAGAAAGAACCCACCGGTGAGCTCAGCAACACCAAAAGGACCCAGAAGACCACAGAAAACAACTGTGGTGGATGACAGAAGAATTCTTTCCCTGGTGAAGAAAAACCCCTTCACAACAGTTGGCCAGATCAAGAACACTCTCCAGGAGGTAGGTGTATTTGTGTCAAAGTCAACAATCAAGAGAAGACTTCACCAGAGTGAATACAGAGGGTTCACCACAAGATGTAAACCATTGGTGAGCCTTAAAAACAGGAAGACGAGATTAGAGTTTGCCAAACAACATCTAAAAAAGCATTTACAGTTCTGGAACAACATCCTATGGACAGATGAGACAAAGATCAACTTGTACCAGAGTGATGGGAAGAGAAGAGTATGGAGAAGGAAAGGAACTGCTCAAGATTCAAAACATAACACCTCATCAGTGAAGCATGGTGGTGGTAGGTGAAGACAAAACTGAAGGGAAAATGCCCCAAGAACAAGCAGGAACTGAAGACAGTTGCAGTAGAGGCCTGGTAGAGCATCACCAGGGATGAAACCCAGCGTCTGGTGATGTCTATGCGTTCCAGAACTTTAGGCTGTAATTGACTGCAAAGGATTTGCAACCAAGTATTAAAAAGTGAAAGTTTGATTTATGATTGTTTAGTTTGTCCCATTACTTTTGGTCCCTTAAAAAGTGGGAGGCACATATAGAAACTGTTGTAATTCCTACACCGTTCACCTGATTTGGATGTAAATACCCTCAAATTAAAGCTGAAAGTCTGCAGTTAAAGCACATCTTGTTCATTTCATTTCAAATCCATTGTTGTGGTATATAGAGCCCAAAAGATGAGAATTGTGTCGATGTCCCATTATTTATGGACCTGACTGTAGGACTGGAGCAACAAGCAGTGGTAGAAAGTAAGTAAGAATATTCATTAAGCTAGTCTTACATAATATTTTGAGATACTTGTACTTAACTTGAGTATACAAGTATATACTTAAACACATCAGACACGTTGTTGTTTACTCAACATGTTACTCAATACACATATTAAAGGACAACTACCTAAAGCTGTATGATTGTCTCATAAAGCAAGATGAAACCAGAAGGCATACCATAATCAACATATTCCCAAAGAATTGGAGCATATGGAAAAGATCAGACAGACAATCCCCAGACTGATGCTCACATATGGTAGTAAAACCCAAAAAAGAACTATGATCCATATACAGTACATGTTTTGTACTGTATATGGATGCATCACCTTTTGATATGGGCTGTAGAAATGGAGCAAGGACTGGAAACCACCGGCTTACACACCACGGTCACCCATCTCTTGAGTATAGACAGGCTCAGATGGATTAAATCATCTGGAACTGTGTACGTTTCCTGCATTTGGGTCCTCCTGCTCTGTGCCTTGAACGTTATAATTTTCTATTGGGGCAACACTTCAGCCTCAAAACTAACCACAAACCACAAGCTCCCGACACTCTACCTCCTCAGTTAAGGATCAAACTTATGAGGCACACCTACACTATTTCTCAGTTATGAAAGGAAAAAAACTGTTCACAGCAGACAGAATGCGTCCTGCGCCACTGCACATAAATGTTTATCAATGACATGTCAATCATACAATATCAGTATTAGTTTAGTGTATCCCCTCAGATACTGAGGAATATAATTATGACACAGCCTTTACAGTCACCAGATCTCAACCTATTTGAACACCTATGAAAGCTTTTAGAACAAAGAGTGAGACAATGCTCTCCGACCTCCCATCTCCACAAGACAAAGTGATAAAATATAAACTTTCATCTCCAAATCTGTGACTGTCTCTGATGCTCTTTGTCCTTCAGTTTTGGATGGCTATGTTCTTGATCCCAATATCACTTGATTAACTAAAGCTGTTATATATAAATGAGAAAATAATTATTTTTTATCGAATGTGGGGGATTAGCTGTAAAAACAATTTCATTGGTATAGATCTAACATTTGAACACTCTTACAGAAAATTTTAATATGTAGCTTAATGTCTCTAAATAATAAGTCAACAAATATATCAAGCATCACTATGTAGAGCCTCATCTCAGATATTGAGCATAAGTGATTTGTGGAGTCATGTGAGAAGGTTTACATGAACAGGACCTTGATATGTTTTTTCTCTTGGAGCTCACAGACACTGGTGGGTTGGGGAGGCACTGAGCCAGACTGAAAGGCCATCGTACCTCTCAGTATGCACGAGGAAAAGGCTAAAGGCCAGAAATAAGGTCAGCACTATGCACTACACTGAAATGTCACAGCAGCTGGATTATGTCTCCTCTTACCTATGCAAAAGATAACTCAGTGTGCAGAGGTTACACTTCAGCCTAATGATAGTGGAAGAGGAAAGGTCATGAAATGTCAAAAACGGAAAGCGTTCAGTTAATTTCATGGCAGTCTGCCAAACAGAATATGATACTTTTTGTGTTCAAGTGACACTTTCAGCCTAATAGAAATGACTGTCACAAAACCACCATGAATTATCTGTTGGGGAATATCCAGAACAAATTTCATCTCAATCTGGCTAGCAGTCAAGATTCCTTGCTTTGGACCAAAGCTGACCACACGCATAGGGATGGGTTTTAATCTCACCCATCCTGTTCACGGCAGCCTTTGAGGTCATACAGCCACTCATTAGTCTCCTGGGTTTCCACAAATGACGGTTTCTATATATAATATTTAACATTCAGAAAATGCTTGTTAAGAATGACAGAAGTGGTCGTTACGTTAACTGTAGTCAGCATACTTTGTGCTCATTTCTTAGTAGCAGCCATAACAGTAACACATACTGAATGTGACAAGCATCATGTTACCGCTTGCTTCTTAATAAAGTTGTTTACTTAAGTAAAGTTATGTATGTAAAGAGCTTGCTACTACCTTTATCCATGGCTGTTTGTCTAGCTTTCAGTGAGAGATTCGGCAACATCAACATAGCTACATTAGCTGGATGCAAATGTTGTCAGTGAACTAGATGGACTATTATAAATAAGATGTGTTGCCACACTTCATTATGATATAAAAGTTTCTATTACAACTCACTGAATCAGCGCCCTCCAAAGACAACAAACAGACAACCTTCACTATGCCTTTTTTCTAAGTACAAAGTGATCAGGACTATGATATGCTATGCTGACATTATAGCTTTTCCATCAACACAAAGATAACTCTATATTGTACAACTTTAAAAATACATACAATATATAGATACAATATATAAATACAATAGATACAATATATAAATATATACAATGTATATAGAGATAATTAAGATAAATGTTCTACCAAGACTCTTATACTTGTTTCAGTCTCTGCCAGTAACGATCCCACCAAAGCAGTTTATGGAGTGGGATAGGTGGATATCGAGGTTTATATGGGGAGGAAAGAAACCTAGGACCAGGTACAAAACTCTGCAGCTCCCTAAAGACAAAGGAGGATTGCCTCGAGGAGTGTTTCTATGCTGCACAAATCAGACCTTTGGTATATTGGTGTAACAATGAGTATTTTTCAAGATGGAAAAGTATAGAAATAGAGGAAAGTACGAAACTTGATAGCATATAAAGGCCTACTGGGAAAATTAGGTAACCAATTGGATTGAGGGTCTGATTTGTGCAAAACTACAATTGAAATATGGAATACTGTTGTTGAAAGGTATAAAGTGGAGAAAGAGATAAAGATTTTGAGTTGGTTTGCATTTGACGATAGGTTTATACCTGGGATAAATGATAAAGGGTTTAAACAATGGGCTAGAAAAGGGATTACAGCAATATGTACAATGGTCGAACGGGGTAAGCTGCAGAGCTTTGAGAAGTTGAGGGAAAGATTTGGATTAGATAAACACGAACAATATCGCTACCTGCAAATAAAGGACTATTATGAGAAGGAGATAAAAACTGACACTGATAATGAAGTTGTTGAGGTATTTCGGAGAGCTTATTAAGGTAAAAAATGTAGAGTAATCTCAGTCCTATAAAGAAGTTTGAAGTTTGTCATGTAGAAAGTCTTCCTCTCTTTACATCAAAGAAAAATGGGAAAAGGAATTGAAAGAACAAATAACTAAGGCAGTGGCTCAATATTTATAAAACACAGTGCACTAGCTCCAGGATCTGGAGAGAATTCAACTGAAAAAAAGATGGCCAGATTTTCTCCAAAGATTAGGAAAGGAGTAGTGTCTATTCAGCAATCATGCTGGAGAGCATGTGGTCACATGGATGCTGACCATACACACATATTCTGGTCCTGTCAAAAGTTAAAAGGATACTGGGACAAAATATGGAGGGGTTTACAAAAAATAATAGGATATGAGATACCAAAAATTTGTAAGATACTCTACTTGGGGAATTTAACACGAGACATAATACAAAAAGAGGATGAATATCTTATCTGAATATCTTAAAGTGCTGCTATCAGCCAGTAAAAAAACAATTACGAGAATGTGGTACAAAGTGGACCCACCAACGGAGGAGCAGTGGATGTGCACTGTGGAAGAGATTTTTGTAATGGAGAAAATCACACATAAACTGAGACTACAAGACCACTGGACAATAAGGACATTGATATAAGGATGATTGTTTAACTATGTATGTATAATGTGCCCTGACACTGTAATTGTTGAAAGAAAATTTAATAAAAAAGGACACACATAAACCTGTACAACAATTCATTAAAGTACCAGAAACAATGATTACAACACCTAGAACTTATGCGCGCCTAAGAGGTTCCATCACCATCACAGTGAAATGAATTCAACAGGCCAGCTGATGGTAAAGTGTGAGATATGTAGGCAATTTTTCAAAAATATATATGACTTAATATTTTGGGATTTATGCTACTGAACTGGAGCACTTGTTGGTGTGCAGGTATAACGGCAAGAAGGAGCAATGCTGGGCAGTAAGTTCATTACAAAATCTATCTAACTATGTAAAGATCTACTAAATGTGTAGGATTAATGATCAGTAGGCTGATTCCAAACTCCTCAGGCCAGCATCCTTGCCTGGTAGGTTGTTTATAAGAGTTGTTTGCTTTGCTTAGGTTAGGACTTTTTAATGATGTATTAGTCTGCACAGTGTAAGGTGGATGTACTCTCACCTGTATTGCCTGGTCTCTCTCCGTTTTAACAGAATGCAGTAAAGCAGTCAAGTCATGCAGCTGTTGTTCCTTCTCCTTCAGCTCTGCTTTGGCCTGATAGACACCAAAAACCTCTATTAAGATCATCACTGGAACCCAGAAAACAATCATTGTGTGCATGCTGCAACCTGTTTGGTTAGTGAGCACTATAAATGAGTAACAAAGGTGCGTTGGTAAACAACTGACATATGTAGTGCATTTTATACAGTGTGTGTAATTTTAAATAATATGACTGCAAAATGCAGTTGCAACTTACAACAACTTCAGCTGCTGCTGACTTGCGCAAAACTGCATCACAGAAATGAAGAAATCTTTTTCAAATTTTATTAACAATTTCATGTTTCAGATAATGTTGATGTCCACCCTGTCAGCAGCTGTCAATAGTCTTTTCTGCACCTCCACATGTTGATAGTTGATTAGTTGCTCTGAGATTCCGTTTCAGCAAAATTACAACAGGGTTAGGGTTAGATAACACTGTATTCACAGTAGTAAAAACAATGAAAATCCTGCACCATTAATTTGCTATGACCTGTTATGCTGAACAGCTCCTCTGAACTTTTAGCTGAGGTGAAGGCAGGCAGTCATATCAGGATCTACAGTTGTGGTCAAAAGTTTACATACACTTGTAAAGAACATAATGTCATGGCTCTCTTGAGTTTCCAGTTATTTCTACAACTCTTGATTTTTCTCTGATAGAGTGATTGGAACAGATACTTCTTTGTCACAAAAAACATTCATGAAGTTTGGTTCTTTTATGACTTTATTATGGGTTAACAGAAAAAGTGACCAAATCTGCCGGGTCAAAAATATACAAACAGCAACTGTATTTCAACCTCACTTAGACCATCACCATGGTATTCACCTTGAATGACCCTATATCTGAGACAATATAACAACAAAGTCATGTGAGCTTAGCAGGCTTGGCTGGTCATCTATAAGAGCATCTGGGTGAACGTGCCTCCTCCTCTTTGCCCTAACTGCCTCATCAAAGATTGTGAGTACCACTCCACCATAGCCAATCCATCCCTTCTGTGCAAGTTGTCTTGCGACCTTGAGGGTTAAACCTGGTTTCCCTGTTGTATATTTAGTATGTTTGCTGCATATATTGACCAGAGTGGTTACACTGTTGTTAACCCCTTCTTCCTGTCCAGTTGGTTCCATAGTTTGGCAAGGCTGGTTATGCTAGTAACTTCAATTACTCTAAAGCTGGGTAAGTGCTGCTATTTCATCTTTAAATGTTTTCTCTGTGTATTTTATCAGTGGTGTGCAGGTTGATTATAAATGGCTTTGTTACTCAGATATTGAAATTGTTACACACTTTTGTGGTGCTATTTATATGGTCATTAACTTCACTAGGCCCCAATATGGACCTGAAACTGGGCTGGCAGATATGCTAGCAGTTGAAAGGGAAATAGCAGCCCTGACACATTTGGGTTGGCTCATCTGACTGCCAAGCGCCAACCCACATTGTCCAGTCAAGGAATGCAAGGGTGTCAAGTCAAGTAGGAGGGGTGTCAGTTGGGAGATGTTCCTTGGTTTTACAGATTGTTAAGGATGCATACCATCCTGGCTAGGCGGGACGCTGAGCGCTCCAGCTTGGGATCTCCTCTTAGTGCCAAGATCACTGACATAACCCTGTTGAGCCTGTTAAATCTGCAGACCTTATGTTATGGTTTGCATTATGCCTTGTTTTCCCTGGTGTTTTTCTGCCTTGTGTGTCTTGTGTTCCTTGTATTGTCTTATGTTCAGTTTGTTCAGTATGTTCCTTGTGTTTCTTGTGTCCTCCTTGTCTGTCATTCCCTGTGTCCTGTGTTTAGTTTGTTTCTGGTCTCCTGTCGTTGAGTTTATCTTCTCCAATTCTGCTCACTCCCTGTTTTATTTTGTAATTCCCTTCTCTCCTCACATGTCTGCCATTTGACTTCCTGCCCTTGTGTGTTTCCCTCCTCTGTGATTATTCAGCTCCGCCCATATTAGTTTCACCTGTCCCCTGTTAGTCTCCTCACCTGTTTCCACTTCCCTATACCCCACACAGAGTATATATACCGGTCCCTTTCCTTTGTTCCTTGTCATGTGGTCTGTATCACCACCCCTCGTGTGCTTGTCTGACTGGCTGTTCCTGCCTAGCCTAATAAAGAGTCTTATACATCCACTCCGCCTCTTGGGTCCTACTGCACCGAAACCTTAATAGAACGACACAACCATCATGGACCCAGCAAACGTGGTCGACACCCGGGAACATGGGGAAGGATCCTTCCGGATGATCACCGGTCTCATGGCTATGTACCCTGCCATCGATCGCCAGGGCAAGAAGAAAGCTCTGAAGCTGGCCATCGACAGTTTGGCCAGTGATCCGTAGCTTATGAAGAGGGTGCCAGGTTTGTTCAGTAAACTATTGACTGCACTGGGCTCTCTGCCAGCCAAACTACAACTGGCTCACCTTCCTCTGTCACTCCCCACTGCACCCCGGCCCAACTCCGCAGTCTGCAAGCCCAGCCAGCCAGCAGCAGTCTCCCTGGGAAGGGACTTGCTTGGCAATCTTCCCAGGATCTCGGAGAGGCCGCTGGGGAAAGCATAGTTCCCAATGGCGGTTGTCCTCTCACCAGCCCAGTGCCCCAGAGGCTGCCCTGTCCAGCACCACCGAGCCCCCACTAGAACCTGGTTGCCCTCCATTGGTGGTCCGGCTGACATTATCTTCGGAGCCTCTGTTGGCGGCCCGGCAAACACCAGAACCTGGTTCCTCTTTGGGGACAATCTGGTTGACACCAGCCTCTGAACCCTCTCTGTCGGCCGTCTCTGCCGAGCAGAGAACGTGATTATCTAAATTTTACAATAGTTTCTTCAGTCGCATTTCAAGTCCACCTGAGAAATGTATACCTAATATTTGATTACAAGTTATTATGCTTGATTACAATTTTTAGGTTTGTTTTACCATGTTTCCAGAAAAGCTGTTGAAATTAATCTAGCAGTAGGTTAAAAAATTAGGCATTTTGCATTCACATTCAAAAATGTACAGCAGATGAACCATGCCTGAACACCAGTAAAGCCATAGAGCCCATACAAAAGAGGGTTGTGTTATATATGAGAGGCTGACCTGGTCTCTAGCCTGGGTGAGGTCTTGTATTAGCAGCTCATTAGCAAGGTAGTGTTTGGCCTTCATGTCTTCACAGCGTTTCTGCCACTCCAGCTCCACTTTGGCTAGCATCTGTTCTAAAGCCAGTTCTCTCCTCAAACCAGCACTCAGCTGCTGCTTGTACCTGACAACACACACACAGAAACTGTAAATCTTAAGAACAGCACACAAATCTTTCCCCTTTTTTGTCTTCATCTTCAAATGTCTTTACTGTAACCTATATGTTCTCTTGAGATTAAGACTCCTCATGGAACTAAATCAAAGTGTTTTTACCTGTCTCCTTTCTATCTCTTTCTTCTTCATTTCTCCCATCTATCCCCATTTTCCTGCTGTCTTCTCACCCCTCCATCTCCTCCCTGCTACTCTCTCGTTCAGTCCTAAGTTGGGTCTCTCTCGTCTGCAGGGAAATCATCTCTGTATCCTTGATAACCATCTTACTGGAGACCTCGCTGATGTACTTGTCCCAGCCTGTCCGGGTTGCTTCTACCTCTCTGCGAAGGCTTTGCAAACACACACACACAAGATCTCTGGTCAACTGCTTACATCATCACATAGTATAGACTGTACACACTGAATGAGCAGCATATAGTACAGGGTGCAAATAAATTATACAAACAAACATATAAAAGGTCAATAGATATCATGTTGCATTCATGCATGATTTAGGTTTTTTTTCCCGCCAGTGTCTGTCTCACCTCTCTATTGTCTCATCTTTCTTTTTCATGGCCTGTTGGTATTCTTGTATGCAGGATGCCTGTGCAGCCAGAAATTCCACATTCTCCTGAAGTTTGACGATGTGTTTCTCAGCGTTCTGCAGCTGCTTTGTGTGGGCCTTACACTGAGCCTCCAGCTGTGGATCACACCGTTTCAGAGCCTGGACCATACCCTCATATCTAGACAGAAATAGCCATACAATTAGTAATTAGGAGATGTTTAAGACATTTAGGCATTTAGAGTATTTA
The DNA here is from genome assembly GCA_023238725.1 of Scortum barcoo. Classification (NCBI taxonomy): domain Eukaryota; kingdom Metazoa; phylum Chordata; class Actinopteri; order Centrarchiformes; family Terapontidae; genus Scortum; species Scortum barcoo. The sequence goes on from CM041542.1 coordinate 11,004,765, forward strand.
CTGTACAGGCAAGCCGATCTGGCTTTTAGTCACAAGGTGGCATGGACAATTCCTGCCTATGTACCTGAATGAGAGAAACAGGCACAGTTGCAAGCTTTCAGACTGAACTTATTAAACCTTTCAGTTTTTTCCAGCCTACCACAGATTTCAAATACAATTACAAATAAATTACACATGAGATCAGTCGATTTTCTATCCTAATATTTTATTCTTATTTAATTAACCTTTACATATACTGGATAGGTTGCTCTTCTCTAGCAACACCCTGTAACAAGTACACACACAACACCTGAGTTGCAAAACTAGGCTCATCCCCTGAGTAACCTTTCGTTCACATCTGTGACTTTCACTGTTTCAACTGTTCCATGAAAAGTTGCAGTGTACAATGTGCCGGAAGACCCCAAGCCCAACTTCAAAAATCCATTTTGATAGACCTGGCACTACAGGAGAAACAGGAGAAAAACTTCCCAGAATTGTCAACAAAATGCATTTTTTACATGCTGTGAAGAGTAGTCAGCTGGAGTGAGGATATGTGGAAATAATGTTGAGTGTTGTAATTAATTCTGTAGACATAAAAACAGTTTTAGTTTGATGTCTAATTCAAAGGGTAAGAACAGAAAGTGTTCCTAAGTGTCAGATGACACAGCATTTTCTCAGGCAAAGCATCACTCCATTCCCCCACTTTTGGTAAAAATCAGTCATATACCTACTTTTTACTTGCATGTGTGTTTACTTTCATTTGCAAATGTCTGACATTTTTTCTTTCTCTTTCTCTGTCTGTCTCTCCCCAGGCCGCTATGTGCTCCTCCAGTACCTTCCTATGCTCTGGCTGTCTGACTGAGAGGAGTTTGTGTTGAAAATGACTTACTTCTTTATGTGGTCATCCTCCTTCATCTTCAATTTGGTCCCCATCCGTTTCAGTTTGTCCTCAAGCTCCTTTATCCTAAGACAGAGGATAATCACAAAAGCCTTAAACACATGCAGACATGAAAACACACACAAATTACACACAAAAAGCACACAGACTAGAGGAGCATACATGCAGTCTTTGGCAGCAGTGAGGTCTTTGATTTCCTGTTCTTTCTGTTGCAGCTGGGTTTCTACCTGCTGACAGAACTCCTTAGATGCTTGAATAGCCTCTGTGGCCTGGAGCTGAGCCTGTAGATGAACTTCAGCCTCTTTAGACAGCAGCTTCACCTGGACAAGGACAAACACACACACACATACACACACAAAGCAACAAATGATGATGATAATAACATTAGGTGTGAGGGACCAGTCATGGGAAGATTGGAGATCAATAAGGAAATCAAATGTAATCTGCTGCCATAATTTATTTACATGGTTTAGATTAAGAATACTACTATAATGAATAAACATAGTAGGCCATGAGTAATTATTCAAGTTGTGTATTTTGAATAACAGTACTTTGCATACAGTATATTGTGTACATACAAACCTGGTATTTTTGAAAACAAAAAATGAAATTATTTGACTATAAAATGTACCGTTTACAGTCACCCTTTTCCTGTCCTGTCCTCACCTTGAGATCATGAGATAGCACCACAGCGCGCATCTCATCCATTTTCAAGTTTAATTCACGTTTCTGTTGTCTGAGCTCACTGTGAATAGCTGCTTTCATCTCCTGCTGGTTAAAGGAGAGTGATCAGAAAGGTGATATATTTGATTATATACATCTCCAATTCCCTAACAAAGACAAATCCACAATACTGGAAGCTAGAATGGAACATTTCTTTTGGTGAAAGGTGATGGCTACAGAGACTACTGGGTAAATATGAACAAAGGTCATCTGCTGCATCTCTGAAACACAACACACTAGTTTTTTTTTTTTTCTAGAAACTAAATTTGACTGAACTGATCAAGGTGGGTGAGTTTCATTTAACAAATTCTTAATTTTTATAGTTTTAATTTGTTGACTATAACCTTTAAAGATAAAATCTGCAGTAAGCAAGAAGCCCTGCTACTACACTAACCAGATGAGAAAATAAACAAATAAATAAATAAATTACCTCCTCAAATGGTCAATTGAAGCAGCAAATTGTCATAAATTTAGCACCATTCTCTATTTATATAGGCTGAGTTTGTTAATCAACGTTCAATCAATCTACATTCCACTGCAAATTTTCTTTGCTTGACTATGAATCCCAATTTCATTAATTTTATTATAATGAGTTATTTCCTACTTAATGTAATGTGACTGCCACCTCTGAGACCTAAGCCCTTAATGACAGTAGTCTCATATGAATAGGTGTGTTTGTGTTTCCATCATACAGATGTGAAAACATTAGACAACCATTTTTCACAATTGTTTACATGGCTACATGATGTTAATATGTTAACATCATGTCTATTATTACTGTGCACCCCTCTGTGTTTTTGGATATAGTAAGGGGAGGATGGTAATGAAACTTTTACTTTGTTGTCTGACGAGGGTGAAAAAAAAAACGCAGATTTATTTTCCAGAGCCAATACTAGCTTAAAAGATTAATTCTCTCATATTTTTGACTCAGTGATAGCATCTGCTGATCTTGCCTGACATCAGTGGACACACACAAATACTTCGATATGTACTGTATGCATGATAACAAACCCGGCCAATTCAGTAAAAACAGACGACAGCCAGAGTGAGAGATTGATGGCTCCTTTGTCTGGGTTAATCCTAAAGGTCTGCTGCTGATCCCACCCTAAATGTTGGGCTGCTCCACCAGTTATTTCAGTCCTGCAGACTGGATGGTTTTCCACGGTACAGATCCAATTGCAAAGGGTTATAACACAAGAAGTAGACTATAGTAATGTGTGGAGTTTCTTTGTGGCATACCTGCATGTATGTGTCAGTGTTGTTTACACTGTTACATATTAATAAATTTCTGCAGCTGGCCAAGGCCATAACAGTTTTATTCAGAACAGTGAACAATGAATATAGACATCATGGTATGTTTTATACAGAAAAATCAGACAAAGAGTTTCACGCATTTAATGGATAAAAGTGAACATGCATGTGTGTTTACCTGTTTCTGTAGGGTCAACTCTCCTTCCAATTCTTGAATCTTGGACTGCAACCCCCATTTCATCCTGTCATGCTCCTCTGTTTGCTTTTGAATTTCACCAGCCATGGAGCTACCATCCACCCACCCACATAAAGGCACACACAGACACACACTGCGTTACAGTACTGTACCATTGATTTAGTAGGAGAAAAATATGTCTTGAGATGTCCAATTAAAAAGCTGAAGAGAGCTGAAAGACATTCCAAGAAAAGCATAAAGTTGATCTGTAATTCTGTAAAAGCAGGAAGTAGACATGAATTTCCAAAAAACACTGAAGGAAGAAATACTTTATATTGATATCAGTCAGATTAACAGAACTTCTAAACACTTTGGAACAAAAACTACATTAGCCTCAAGAAATGAGAGTTGCAAAGCATTGCTGAAAATGCAGAACTGTTAAATAAATAGCTAGAATTAGAAATTGAACTGCATTACCTAAAAAAATTACAGACATTGCTACAAAAATCAATTTCAATTCTACTGTAGTAAAAAGCTCAATATCTTTTAAGTTTTATGTGTAAATGTTAAAGAACCACTTTCAACATTTAAATTGTTTTTGTAGCCTAACATACGTGTAAGATGTAGTGGTTGACCAAAAAACATATGGAAAAATAAAGGACTTACCATTGCTAAAAATACAGAAATATAAAATGAGTGACTTATTTTTAAATCACTGCCTTGCCCATTAGCCTTATTAAACTCATGCTACCGTCGTCTGCAGCCTTTTATTTTGAAAATCCAATTCTGTCTATTGCCCCCAAGTAAGATCCTGTTATCACATTTACAAGACACATTTACCTATTAATTGATGTGGAAATTGTTTATACAGAGTGACAATTGTAGGAATAAGAGTAAGTTTAAGAGAATTTATAAGATTTATATTGTATGGAGGACCCTAAGTCCCTTGAAGCCCCGGGGTGACCAGAAGTGAGGTCTGCAGTTGGACCAAGCTCATGTCTACAGCAGGCCTCACCTGCGACATGGATTATATAGTCAGTTTTTTCAAGAAGGTTGTATGTATGCCTCCACTAACCAAACAACAAGTTTCAGTTTATATCCATGTCTGTGAAGATGCATATATTACATGTAGTAAAGATTTTGTAAGAATTTAATAAAATACATTATGTGTTCAGGTTTCTGGGCAAAATGAAAGTTAGCGCTATATTGATGCATGTTTCCTGTTAATAATTTCCATTGAGGACCATGCTGCTTTAATTTACAGGCAGTTTTTACAGAGGAGTACAGAGGACTGAGCTCTCTCAGATGGTGCAACAACAGTTACCTGAATTCTTGAGCTTAGCCAAACAAGTCTTTTGTGAGGTCACAGTGACCTTTGGCCGCCACTTCATCTTCATCAATTCATTTCACATTTGTGCAAGATATAATGAAATTTCCCCAAGGTGTTCCAAGATATTGTGTTCACAAGAGTGGGACAGACAGACAGCTTGAAAACACAATGCCTCCTGTTATTGCTGCACGGAGGCATCGCAACAGAAAGTTCAAACACTGCATTATACTACAGTGCCTATAGAAAACCAAATAAAGCTTTGAGTTTTATTTACAAGTTTTACACCTTATAGACAGATATTTAGAGATCTAGAAGGCATGGTGTTGTACATCATCTAGTTTGTTAAGTTTAGTTTAGTCTTGTCTCCACTTCCTGTTTTATTGTGGCATCTAACTCTTCCCTCTCTCTTGACTTCCTGCCCTTGTGGGTTTTCCTGATTGTCTGCCTTGCACTAATTGTTTCCACCTGTTCTCCTTTACCTGATGTATATGTTGTCTGCATTTTCCCCTGTTCAGTGCCAGATCGTCTTGTTCCACTGTGTCAAGCGTTCCAGCATCCTCGTATAGTTCTTGTTAAATCATTGTTTAGTCAGGTATTAGTATAGTATTAAGTATCTTTTGTATTTTTCTTGTCTGTTAGGTGTCTTGTCTTAGTTTTTTGTCTTGTTTTTGCAACTATCAAAGCACCCTTTTTTGAAACATCTGTCTTGCCCTGTCTTGTGCACTTGAGTCCACATGGAACAATCCAGTCACCTTCCAGCTGGCTCTGCACAGATTTATAAAAATTTGAGCTAATTTACAATTTTTATTATATCAAATGGAAATGGACAATTCACCACTCTGACAACTCTCCTCCTGCCGACTCTAGTACCTGGCCAGTTGAGGTTTCCAAATGTAAACATGTGAATAAACACATGTGAAAGCGGAGGGGATGAACACCAGCTACCACACTGACCACACAGAAGCAAAATCATCCCTGTGTCCATCTCAACATAGCAGGAAAAAATTAGGCAAATGTGGTGGAATTAAACTCTGGATGCAGTCCAGGCCTCCATGTCCCCGTCAAATTCCGACAAGATATCAATAACAGTTCTATCACACAAGTCTACATCTCACCACGGGCTAACAAAGAGATTTTCCTGTTGGATCTTTGCAAAGACTACAGCTCATAGATTGGTAATCCTGCCATTGTTGCTGGAGACCTTAATAAGGTTGACCTCAAGAAAGTTATGTCTGAGTTTCATCAACATAGTGACTGTGCAACAAGGGGAATAAACACCCTGGAACACTGCTACAATCCAGAGTTTAATTCATGTCCTCATCGCAGGCTGAGGAGGCTCAACATGGACTCCAGGAGGATCCTCTGCAGCTTCTTACAGGTGACCCATAGAGAGGATCCTGACTGGCTGCATCACCGCCTGGTTTGGCAGCTGCCCTCAATCATAAGGCTCTACAGAGGGTGAAAGAAAGATGCTCAGCACATCACCAGGACAGAGCTGCCATCCATGGAGGACCTCTATACCCAGCCCAGCGGTGTAGGAAGAAGGCCAACAGGATAATCAAAGACCCCAATCACCCCAGCTACAAAACTGTTCTATCTGCTGCCGTCTGGCCGACGGTTCTGCAGCATTCAAGCCTGCACCAGCAGGCTCAGGGACAGCTTCAACCCGCAGGCCACTCTGTTAGTGCAAAACGTAGTCAGCCTACAGATTGGTTAAAGTGGTTAAAGTGAATACACTTATGTCCTGTAAAGTGCATGTTACTGCCGGAGTCCCAGTCCTCCCTGTTCTCTCAGTCTTGCAGGTTCCTCACTGATTCTGGTTGTGGTCCACCTGTCTGAGGTTCACCTGGCCTGGTGGGGACATGATCTGTCTCTGTGTTGTGGAAAGAAGGTCGAGTGGCCCAGAGCTCCATATGGAGGACATCTAGAGATGCACCTGGACTCATGGACTCCTTTTCCATTACCTGTGATACATTCACACATGGAATGTGTCTACAGTTTATTACAACCCACGTATAACTCCATATATGACTGATGATGATGTTCTCTGTACATGTGGCATCTATTGCACGTCTGTCCGTCCCAGGGAGAGGGATCCCTCATCTGTGGCTCTTCCTCAGGTTTCTTCTTTTTCCCATAAAGGGTTTTTTGAAGTTTTTCCTGACCCGGTTCGAGGGTCTAAGGACAGAGGGTGTCACAACAATGTACAGATTGTAAAGCCCTCAGAGGCAAACGATGTTTGTGATTTCGGACTTTAAGTAAACAAATTTGATTTGATTTGAATTCAATTCATAGCACCATCACTCTATTGTATATCTCTGTTTAGTTGTATATTGACTTAGTTGTAAAATTTATACTTTAGGTCTATACTTATTTTACTACTCTAGTACTATTGTTTACTTTCATATTTTTATATCTTTAATCAATTTTTTGCTTGAGTGGTTCTATTATTGTTAATATTTTTTAGTACTGTTTAGGGAGCCAGAGATTTAAGAATTTCATTGCCAGTGATTCCTTGATGTAAACTGTTGTACATATGACATTAAAATTTTCAAATCTTGAAATCTTACCTACTAGCAATTCAAAAACAGCTATAGAGCGGATCTCTACCTGCTTTTGGGTAGAATGCGACCATGCGACCCTCTTGCTGAGGTCAAAGTATGTAAACAACATACAATGCATGCCCTCAGTGATGCATTAGGTCAGGAAATGGTCAGAGACCACTCTGCAGTCTAAACGACACAACGCAGTCTGGAGCACGTTACAGAACACCACAATTATACAATTATAAAGCAGCAGCTAGGAATGTCTTCCAGCTAGTCAACCGTCAAGGCCTTGGGCCTTACCTTAACAGCCTTGTGTATGATCTGGAAGGTGATAGATTTTACCTGAGCAAATGATTAATCTATCACTGATATTAACCTATCACTGATCACTTATCTAAACAGATATTTTACAAATGAAATTCTAATAATTGTACAGTAAAAAGTTATTTTCTCTTCTATGCTTATCATGTGTAAATAGAGCAAGGAAAAAAGTTTAATTTCTTTTAATGTGTCAAAAGATACAGCTTTTGATCAAAAAAGAAGATTTTCTATAGGTACTGTAAATTGGGCACTTTATTGTGTAGTGGGGCTTCTTTCACCAAATTCTTTTTTATTCTTTTCTGTTTCTTATTTTCAAGTGTCATCCCCTTGACTCACCACTTGAGCTTTTCCAGCTGCTGCCTGTGCTGAGCAGCATTGTGCCAAATTTTACTGAGCTCCTTCTGCATCTCCTCAGTTTCTCTGTCTCTCTGCTCCACCAGCTTGGCAACCTGCATGCGGAGTTGGTTCAGCTCCTCCTGCCTGTACATGAAAATGGTATTTCAGTTGATTGAGACAGCCACTGTGTCTGCTTGGGTTGTTCGTGTTCTCTCTGCCTATACTTTGGATTTAATATAATCGACCTGCCTTAATTTTCTATGTTGAGGTGTAGGGAAACATTCATCAAGTATTCTTCAAATCAAATCAAATAAACAAAGATCTAAATATTATAACAGAAAATGTATCAATAACAATTATTTGCAATAATATATATTATGCACAATATTAATAATAGATTATTACTATTATTAACAATAACAATAATTATAGTAGCAACAACATTAATAATAATACATTTGACTTAATAATACTTTTAAATTCTTTATTTAGAATCACTTAAATGTATAATAGTATAGTGTACAAAAGTTAATCACACAAATTGCATTCAAATTTAAATTGGAGTTATATAGGCTTTGAAATTAAATTTAACAGTTTCTAAAATGTATGTGGCTGGAGGCTCAAGTACTATGTTTGATCAGTGGGTCAGGACTGGGTCAGTGGAAGGATGAATGCCCTGTCCCCATTCTAAATCTAGACATCCGGGTAAAATAGGACTGTCAGGGCAAATTTACTCCTGCTCCTGTCTTGTCCTGCTCTAGCATTGCATGTTGTGAGGAGCCTGATTGTAATGTACTGATGCACAGCGACTCCTGTGAATATTCTAAAAAATCAGTGACTTATCTTGGCAAAATGGTCAGGCAGGGTCAGCTGCGTCTGGTGCAGGCCCACCACAAAGAACAAGTTCTGACTGCACCACATCTGATGATCCTTTCAGGGTGCAGGTGGAGGCCAGTAATGTGGGTGCCTGATGCAGTTTTGCTGCATGAAGGCGCGGATTTTGCTCCAAGCCTCCAAAAGTTCCTTCTTTTATTTTGTTTAAATGCACCTCACAACACTCACACACTATCTCCATGCACACCCTATATTTCTCATTCCACTCACCTCCACTCTGTATGTTTTTACTATTGTTTTGTATTTAATTTGTTGGTTTAATGAATTACGTTGTTTAATGGTGTGTCTAATATATTTGTCATGGTCTTATGAGCCAGGTTGTGACAGTATGTATGCATGACCAAAATGTTTCATCCAATTTGGATGATGGTGAAGTTAGAATAATTGGTCCCTGGCTCCTCCTGTACAGATTGTAGTACACTGAAACCGCTCCCAATGGTCAGACCAACACCTTGCATGACAGCTGTGCCACAGTCAGTGTGTGTATGTCGAAGAATGAGAGGCACACAACAGAAAGTGCCAGGTCACACAAAGGTTGAAAATAAGTAAGTATCACACATGAACTGTACCTCCCACGAATTTGGAGGGTTAGATGAACTGTACCTGTTGTGCTCCAGAGTCAGAGCCTTGGCGGTTGTGACATCATATCTCTCCAGCTCTCTGTCTCGTTCATCCAGGATGATCAGGTTAAACTGGAAATCTTCCCTCAGTTGTTGGTAGCGTTCTCTAACAAATGAAGCATCACAAAATAATTCCCTTAAGTAACACTATCATCACACTATCATCATCATCAGGCTACAGTATTCTCCCTCTTTATGACTGTCACACTACAGCTCTGATGACAAGTAGCTCAATCCATTTTGAAAATACAAGCCAATCAGTTTTTATGAAAATAGGTCATTTTCAAAAAATCAGCAATAGCTCATGAATGCTTCGGAATATCAACTAAACTCACATATTAAAGAGCATTGCGCTTTACTTCTAGGGGGTGTCAAAAATGTGAAAAGTTTTTATCTTGTAATCAGCTGCATAGATTTGTATGCTTTGCAAGATCTAGAGTCATGATTCAGTTGATTCAGTTTGGTAATTATTGATTATAGTGGACCTGGCTTATTATAGCATATCTAAATTTTGGTCAAATGGTTAGTCTAGAGTAATATTCAATATCTTGTGCTCACAGTGGTCGCATCAAATGGTCACAGTCTGTTTGGATCACTTTATGGCTGCTTGTGGCTATATGTTCGAATTCTTTTGGGTCCTCTAACACCACAACTGGCACCAATTAATGTTTCACATTTTTGTCTGATGGTTTTCCACAGGAAGACCTAAAACTCTGCAGTTTTTTTTTTATCAGTCTTTCCCACCCACTCATGAACATGTGGCCTTTAAGAACCTGAAACAAGCAATGTTCATGAGTCTAACTTAGAGACTCATATGAGCAAGACCACAGAAAAGAGAGATTTACAGTTAGAATACAAAAGTTTTGCTGTGTGAGGCCCAGCTGTTCTGTTAGAGACATGGACATAAAGCCCAGAAGAGGACAGCAAAGCTAAGCAAAGGTAAGCAGACAAAATCATCAAACTATTATGTGCATACAACAAGGTGAAAATAATAGATACATATGCAAAAGTCTCAAGAATTTTGTTCATACCTACAGTAAGAAAGAAATCTATGTACAAGACAACTAATTCTCTTAAATCACTTGTACGTGTCACTGAAGAACAAATCTGTTCATGCCAGGGGTTCTTGCATGAGGCACAATGTTCTTGGAACTCTGTGTAAGTACATTAACAGCAATTTTTTGTCACATATTATGACATAGTTTGTGGTGGTATTTTTCAAGTCAGATTTTTTTGTGTGTTTGTTCAGACTGTAACATATCTTTAGCCTTTAATTTTCTGCCTCTACCCCAATACAATAGATGTGGGTGGAATGTAGTTTTTGGCACTCACAGCATTAAAAAATGACACACAACATTTAAACATCTCAGTAGCTGATGAAATGAATGAATGAAATAGCTATGTGTATTTCCAGATACAATTCCTGGTTATTCTTGATAACCCACAAGTCTCCATTGTATTGGGCTGGCGTCAGACATCTCTGACACATATTTCAAAACCTGTGCAAATAAAACCAAAGCTATCTGCATGGATAGATTCCATTACAAGCAGGTGAGGAAATGTATTCTTTTGTAACTTGGCTCAACCCTTCAAGAGTTCAAATGTTCAGACCGGTGTCATGACATTAAGACACTATCTCATTTTACTGGAGACTTGATTACTCATTTTTTCCATTTACATAGATATTTACATTTTATTACCAGTGAACTCTGTGTGCTTTATCTTAAAATACATACAAAAAAATTCAAGTAACAAAACCCCAACCATCCAAAGGACACAGATTCTCACACAGGCATAACCTAAATATAAACATAAACACAAAGAATTAGAATTCTATTTGTCTATTAATAGGAATTAATCAGAAATCTAAATAAATACAATAGACATGGATGAAAACATTTGAAATATTTGAAAGCCTTACATTTAGACTAAAAGATCAATCCATTAACTGAAAATAAATATTCTACTAATTAAGAGACAGTGAAAAAACTGTTGCAACCAACCTGACAACAAACCATACAGCTACATTAATTCCCTTGTTGGAGACATCAGTCACATTTGCCATAGTGGAAGTTCACATTTACTGTCATTCTGATTCTGAGGTGGTTGTAGATGTAGTACCTGAGGGAAGAACAATCCACCTGGGCCTTTTTGAGGGAACTCTCTAATTGTTGAACCTTTGCAGCCTGTAGCTCCTTCCACTCCCACTCCTTACTGGCCAGCTGGGCCTCCAGGTCTCCCAGTCCACTCTCACTTTCTGACTGCATAGTGGAACTGCACTACACCTAGGAGCCACATTAAAGGTCATCATGTATCACACTGTACTCGTGATAACTGCTAGATTACTTCCTATAGACGCTGCCTCTGTCCTTATGGAGGCACAGATTCCAGAAAAATGATATCTGTTTTCTGGTATGATATAAGGGTTTTGTCTAGATGTCTTCCAAGACCATGGAATAAGTTGTGGGTAAACTCAAAGACATGACCTAAAACTGCACAATCCTTTGCATCCTATGCTGGTGTTGATATGTTGGTATGTTGCAGTAGCAACAATTCATTTCAGCTACTTTACACCACACATCATGATGAAGTTGATTGATATTACAAATCTTTTGGAATATTGGATACTATGAACAGCATTAAACTGTATTAACTAGTATCCATGATTTCTAATGCACATCTGAGACCATTAATCATCTTTCATCTCATCATTTAAATCAAGAGGTACTACATATCTGAGATGACAAGTATCTAAAGCAGCAGCAAATAAAACAGGATATTAAATATAGAGTCATCTGAAGAATGCCAGAGATCACAAGAAACATAAGATTTTAATTTAATCTCGTCATGAGTGATATCATTTTGAACATGTTCTAATAAGCAAATAACTGAAGTCAGTGTAAATTGGTGTCGATGTGACGCGGGCAGTCTGACTAAAGGAGCAGCTGGGGTTAAAGTTAGCCCAGCTGTTTGGTTTCCACAAGATAAGAATGTGCATGCACAAAATAATGCAATACATCATATTTTCTTCACAACAAGATTAAACGACATTGTTGTGACTTCGGGGTAACCACTGGTGCAAACGGGATTTTACCATTGCCAACTACTGATACACACACACACACATATTACTAAATGAAGAAACATTTAGCTGACCTACCAAGTTACAGTAGCTTCAGTCGAAAGGTTTCTAGTAAATTAGTATCGACCGTTTGGGCTCGTAAATCGCCATAGTAAACACGACATGTAGCGGTCAAACAAATAATAATGTAACTCTTAACTAATGTAATAATTATTCTAGGTAAATTCGACGTGTAATAAAACTTGTCTCCCTCCTCCGTCAGCAAACGGTTTCGATGGCAACCGTACGTTTATCAAATAGTTCCCCAGGCAGCTCCAGTGACCAACGATGGTTCCTGGTCCGGCTGTAGGCTTACTCATTTAAAAATATGTCATTTATTCAACTCTGTGTACTCTATTCTTTTTATCTAAGATTAACATTAACATCTGGAAGCAATACTGCATGATGCGTGTGAGCGTCAGTCAATAAGGCCGAAAGATGAGACAAGAAGACAGTTTAGTCATACGCTTACTTAAATAGGGAATAACTGGCGATGTCGACATATGTCGATGTGAAATCACCATAATGGAAAGAATAAACTAATTGCTACCACTAGGACTGATGTTACCATCACCTAATAAACTTTTTGATTGAGGTGGCGATAGTATTTGAGTAGATTTTTTTGTTAAGTACATATAATTGATGAGCTTTTGAAGCTCTCGTTTTATATAGCCTCTACTGCACCATCACCACTGTGCTATTGTTGAACTGTTTGTTTAATTTTTTCTATACATATATATATGTGTGTATATATACATTATTACCTTGTTGAGCAGTTGTCCTCCTTTTGTATTTCTGAGTGCAGACAGAGCGTCCTTAGTGTCACGTACATGACCAATGAAGCTGATTGTGATGACCAAATTGGGGGCGGAGTTTCGGAGAACCACCGAAAGCAGCGGAGATTCCTGCTTGCCCCCCCACCAAAAAAAGTGGCACGACGATAAAGACAGCAACAGAAGCGCGCACACACGTGTGGTGTAGGACCACGTTTGAGAGAAGGAAACAGCATCAGAGCAGGTAAGCTGAGCTTACTCTGGTTTTTCTTTTTAAGCAAGAGTTGGTGCGTGAGGTGCACGGTGATTCTTGTGTTCCGCAACACAGCCTGTTGTATGGCACAGTAACAGTTGGGCATAAAGGCTGAATGGAAGGCGACTAAGAGTAAAGCTGATGAATTAATATGTTAAAATTCGGAAAAATGACATAATCAGATTTGTGTCAGAGACACTCAACCTTTGGATCGAGTATTATAGCAATAACAGACCAGCCATGCAGTGTACCAGGATGCTCATTACAGACTCACGCCGCTGTCCTCACGTAGGCTAACACACTGTGATCCACATCTGTCCATCGCATTCACACCACAGAAGGATCAGGAAATTACCACCATCAAGTGCCGTTTGGCAACTTTATCAAAAGAGGACATTGTACCGAGTGAGGTAAGCAGCGGACTACTTTTTATTAAACCAAAGGGCTCTAAGCTCAGACCAACAATACCAGACTGACACATCACAAGTTTGGGTGTCATTTCACCGATAGAGCCATTCGCTGGTCCGTTTCTTGGTCATGAGGCTCATAAAGTCCGGGTGAGACCTCCGGACAGGTCCTGAGTGACGCAGAGCGCGTCAGGCTGCCTACGTGCGCTCAGCGGCATTCCGGAGGCTGATGACGTCAGGACCCCAACATCACCATCACTTGGTTTTACTAAAGCTTTACATGTAAAAGTTTGTTCATTAAGTCAACGAAACATACAAGCCTGCGGACATCCTGTAGAATGTGTGTCAGCGTGAGGCGATACAAATACTGCTCATGAAATACTGTTAATGAGGGCCGACTCCCCTTATGTGAATCTAAAGCACTACTAAAACCGTGTCTACTTATTCATTCATCTTTGAAATTAATTTGAAACCGGTCTCAGCTTTGCAAGACACATCTGCTTGAAGCGACTATGCAATCTTAATGGGATACTATTTATGTATTTTGTAGACAAATTCATTCCTATAATGTTGTAAACGGTATTAAAACTGTATTAAAAACTTAAACTCTACTAAAGAATGGGTTTTCAAGAAGTCACATTACAATCAGACATCATTCATCAAACAAGTTTATAAGGAATTTGTTGATGCTGGCTGACACCAGGAAACTAAAGACATAAGACAGCAAAGAATAGAAAAATTAGACAAGATAGCTAAAGCAGTGAAAAATAGTTGTAAAACAAGTGTAAATACTTATTAACATATGATAATGTACAAGTTCACAAACAGACAAACCAACTATAAGAGAGCACTGAACCAAAACAGTGAAGGGAAAACTCTCTAAAGCTAAGGGGGGCTGCTGATTCAGGTGATAATGCTTTGTGGATTGAGTTTCGTTTTTTTTTTAATGCTGCAGTCAGCAGCAGAAACACTATAAATAGGATGCTCAAAGTATGGTATAGTCGGGCAGGTAAAGATTTGATTGTTTCTTCAATTTTTATTGTTTATGTGGCTCTCTCTGTCTCACAAACAACACACACACACACACACACACAGTACACATACACAATGTAGAATAGCATCCAAGTGCCTTTCATCTGCATATCAGGGATGAGAAATGATCTTAGTGTGATAGCTTACTAAAGTTTGTGTGTATGTGTGTATCTGTGTGTGTGTGCCTGTGTGTGCAGAATGTAGGTATGTAACTTTGATATGGGTGGTGATACTTAGGGCTCCTGACAGAATGCTGCATGGGTCACACTGGGGTCATGGAAGGTGTGGATGATGTGGGTAGGCATGTGTGAGGTCTATTTGAGGGAGGTGCCAAACTGATGTCACTGGGTCTCTGTGTCTGTATACGTGTATTTACTATATGTTTCCATAGCACTACCTACTGCTTAGCTGTGAATTCAAACACAAACACAGCTGACTGTGATTTCTGACTGAAAGTTAGAGGACTTGTGCTATTGTTGTTGAAAAAATGACTCCTACTGTGGCTGTGGCTTAAGTGTTTAGGGGCACCTGTGCAGGGTGGAACAGAATCAGGTGACTGACAAAGGGCAGGAAACTGAGGCATCTGTTGGTAGGTAGGAGTGGCGAGGTTGTGGAAAATGCAGGGTAGTGGAACAGATTGGTGCAGTCAGACTGCCTATCATTTCCATTAATTTCTATGTGAATCAGGATGAGACACGTGCTCTGTAGGGGCTGGCTCAAATAGTGGCAGCAGCAGCTAACGGTGGCATTACCAACTTTCCATGGCAGCTTCTGCTGTCTGTGGTAGGTGGAAGATACAGATGTAGAGATATACAGTATGAAAATATATTCTGTGTTTGTCCTGTCTGTATCAACAGCACAATTGTTTGGGAGAGGCAGTAAGAAGAACCTGATCATGTAAAGACTGATCATTCCAGCAGATGACCAAATACATATATAGACCCCAAACATTTACATTATATAATCTAGGTGACCTCTAGTTTATCACATTATTCCAATTCAAAATCATTCACTAAGGGATTTCTATCAGTGACAATATTTGAAAAAACTCTTTCATTCAGTTAATACAGTTGTGACATTCAGACACTTCACTACATGGGAAAATGTCACAGTAATGAATACACTATTCAGCTGATGTTATTCACTTTTTCTATAAATGCCTTCATTAAACAGAACCGACAGGCACAAAAGCGACAGTAAAAGTGAACTTGTGTTGTCCTCCAAAGCTGAGGAAATTGTTGACAAAAAAAATGGAAATGGCTTGGATATCTCAACAATGATGAAGCACAGATTAAGATGGTCTGCTAAATTAGCTGTTGGTTGTTTCCAACCAAGGCAGGAAACACAACAAATCCTTTCCGCCTGTAAAGACACTATTCCAGAGATCACACAAAGAGTTTGAAACTGGGCCCATGTGAGTCCACCCAAGTTTTCTTTGCTATATTGTCCAGCCCTGCTTTGTAATCTTATCTCCAAATGCTTGTGTATGGTTTCTGTTTTGTATTTTGAATTCTCTTGTAGTTTTTATGTACATTTGGCATTTATTCTTTTACCTCTATACTTATCTGTACTTATTTCTGACATTGTGCCGCTGCAACAACTGAATTTTCCTTGCAGGGGATCAATAAAGGTTAATCGTATCTTATCCTATAAAACTGTAAAGGTGATACAGACAGCAGAGAAGGAGGGGTTCTGCTTGGCATCAACAAGTCTAAATATAATGGCAGAGATGAACTCTTAGGAGTCTTGGGTTGTTTAGGCAGTTTGTAAAAACTGGTTTTGCCATGTTTTCCATGGCAGTGTTTGGTACTTTGCTGGTGCTTCTCAGCACAACATAACATGTATGACCTATATGTTCTCTCGAGGCTGAAGGGGAAGAAAGGCAGAAAAGTGTTAATATGACACATAGGTAACAGACTGGGAGAGTTTGTACAACAAATTCTGCACATTATTTCGGACAGTGTATGTGAAGATGTTAATGCTGGGCAGTGGAAGATATAGAGTTGGAAGGATTTCATATCAAACCCTGATATTAGGAATGTGTACGGCATCTCATCTAAAGTCTGATGTAAGAATTGAGAGAAAATAAATCTCTGTGATAAATAAATCTCTATGTCTCACACAAAAGGACATTTGTCAGACTCTGGCCTGTGATACACAGTATGTGTCTGAAGAGGAAGACAACTCACTGAGGTGAGTGTCAGATCAAGAGAGTTAATTAAACTTCCCTGAGTTTGTCAATACCATGATGAAATATCCTGTCACGGAAAGACTGCTGTCACAATTGAGTGCAATGAAGAAGAAATTGCTAAAGACAAAAGAGGCCTTTTATCTGACATTATTGAGCAACAACATGTATGAAGTTGTGTGCTAGATGATTGAAATAAAACAAAGGGAACAATATCAAAGTCAAGAAAGTTCAACAAGAAAAATGCAGAGAAGCAACATTATTACCTCCATATAGACAGATATACTGCACATATCATATAAGATATTCATGAAAGATAACCTGAGTCTATATGTGAATTATTTATTTAATATTTCATTTATGTAGACTCTGTGACATCTGTAAGAGTAACACATAAAACACATCTATATTAAGGATAATCCCTTTTTACATCTGTCATAAATATAGTATATATGACCTATTACCTGTGAAAAAGGATCACCAAATCCCAAAACTGTTTCTACTGTAAAAAAATGTATGTAATAATATATATCACTAATAGGGCAAAGGCACGGGTGTTACAGTCTTTGACTGAGAAATGTGGTAGGGTTTCAAATACTGCTACGGAGAGCTCTGCTACCCTGGCAGAGATATGAGCTAATTTCCTGTCCTGGCTGAGAGCGATTAAAAAAGAACATGTTGCAATATTGATAATTTTTCTGTTTCACTAAAGCCCCTGGGGTACATACTATCTTCTGTGTCACTGTCCTTCAATTATTTTGTCATCCAGTCGACCTCTGCCAGTTGACTTGGCGGGTGCTTTGGTGAGGACCCAAGGAAGTGCCGTATAGAGTATGAAAGTTTTTGGATGAGCAGTTATTGATAGAGCTGCAAGTAGCAATACCAAAGGTCACACAATTCGGAACTGGCATGTTTTAAACTGCACTAGTGAACTGAAATGTATTGATAGTTTATTTTTACATGTAGGCAGGTGCATTCATGTATACACATGCAGGTATACAGTACCCTTCCACAGATGGTGAGTCTGAATGTGGGGAGTGTGTGTGTATTCTGGAGGAAGAGAGAGGTTCATCTGTCCTGACTAACAGTCACCAATAAATCACCCCCAGCAAATACCATGTTTCTATATTTACATCTTTCATTGAAACAAACTCCACACATGGTGTACTGCACAGCACACATGCTCCGCTACATGCAATCTTGAAGCGCCACTGGTTTAAAGGATATGCCTGTGTTTTTTTCCATTTTCTTTATAGCCACTGACCGCAACACACCAGTCAGAGAGCATCATGGGAGGAGCAGTGGTGGATGACGGGCCTTCTGGGGTTAAGGCACCAGACGGCGGCTGGGGTTGGGCTGTGTTGGCAGGTTGTTTTGTCATCACTGGCTTCTCCTATGCTTTCCCAAAGGCTGTCAGTGTCTTTTTTAAGGAGCTGATCCGAGAGTTCGATGTTGGCTACAGTGACACCGCCTGGATCTCATCAATCCTGCTCGCCATGCTGTATGGCACAGGTACACAAGGATAACGCTGTCTGATAGTAATTAATTTGCTAAATACAGTACTACACGTCTATGCTGTGTTCTCAATGACTTCTTCTGTCTTCTTAGGTCCTCTGTGCAGTGTGTTGGTCAACAGGTATGGCTGTCGACCGGTTATGATGGTTGGAGGACTCTTTGCCTCACTGGGAATGATTCTGGCCTCCTTTGCCACCAGTATTTTACTCATCTACCTCTGCACTGGAGTTATCACAGGTAGAGTAACAACATACATGCACCTATAAGAAAAACACAAACATAACAAAGACACAAAAATGTAAAGGCATCCATATTCATTCTGTGAAGCCAGATGATTTTTATAGTCTTTTTTTTACAATACACAGCAACAACAATGATGAGACATAACAAAAGGTGTCAATGAAAAAAGTACCTAAATTTACTGTTACTGTGAAAGAAATTAATTACAAAACAAGATCATAAAAGCACTTGAGGTGCACAAGATAATTGTGATGATAAATGTTAAGTGTTAGATGCACTTATTGAACATATTTATGGTATGGCCACGCTATGATAAGAGGGTCTAATGGAGATAACTGTGAGTGTAAATTTGAATCTGTAGAAATCAGATGCTCTTACCATATTACCATATTTATAGTATGGTATAGTATTTGATTTCTACAGATACACTCACAGTTATTGCCTCTTATGTGTGGCGTACAAATGGTATTGACCTCACCCATCTTGTTACTTGGGTAATAAGTAATGGAAACCCAAATAAATGAACACTCAACAAAGTAAAGTAGAAATACATTTTTGCAATGCTTGTCTTTCCCAGTAACTGTTTTATACAGCAGCATATTTTGAAAACTACTCTCCAAAGTCATCATAAATTCGCTTTGAATAATCTTATGACCCAGAGCAGAGGATGAATATCAGAGATGAATCTGAGTCCTCTGAGCTTTGGTCTAGTGTCAGATCAGCAAACTAATATGCTGACTGCCATGGACTTGCCTGAGCACATTCATGCCATCAGGTGGATATACACTCTCAGGATGAAATACCTTTCTGACATCATTACTGATAAGACTCTATGAATAGTAACATTCTCCATATAGTCCTTTTTTAGTCCTTTTTTAAGAGTCTGCAACTTGGCAGTCACAAGAACAGCAAAGGCATTGGAAGATGTTTTTAGCACTGGGTGCTTTCACCAAATAATGCAAATAATGTTACTTTTCAATAACCATGACTGCCTCCAGCGCTCATAGATGAGCATCCTCCCTTGTAGGAGTGGCAATGAGCAGAGACTGTACAGGCCTGTTTCTCTCTGGATTTCAGGGCATCTGGTGACAATGCACCAACATGCCCAGGTTGCATAATTCCAACCCAAAACTTGGCCTACTGCAACAATGTTGCAGTCACACTGCAAGCGGACAAAGGGGAATGAGGAGAGGAGCATGTAGTTCACCTTCACAGACAGTCTATAATGGTTATTCATATATTCTTATCTTTGAGTGAATGGACACAGTTTTGTGGAAGCTAAGCCTTTCTGGATGGGCAGATTCTCTCCCTCTTCATATATGTTTGATTTCTAGTGTTTATTTGCCACAAAAGTTTTCTGATTTAAGGACATTATTTTAAATTCAATAACTGTCCAGAAGAGATATATAATTTGATGTGCTATGTATTGAGCATTATTAAAACATTAAGAATAAGTGTTTGTTTTGTGTTTTTTTAAACTCTAACCAATACATATATCATGCAGTCCAGCAGATGGTGCCACAGCTATTATTACACTCAGTTACCACAAGATGCAAATGATGAAAAACTCTGAATTATCATTCACTCGTTCATGTTACTGTTTCAATCACACAAGTCTGAGCTACTGCTCTCCAGCAGTGTTGTAATCACATAAAAACAAAATCAAAAGTTATTATTTAATGTTATAATAATGCAAATGAAGTCTTCTTTTCTGCTTTGCAAAGAGAATTATTTCTAAAATATTGTCTGCCTGTCTCCATCAGGTCTGGGTCTGGCGTTGAACTTTCAGCCATCTCTGATAATGCTTAATCGCTACTTCAGTGAAAAACGTCCTCTGGCCAATGGCTTGGCAGCGGCGGGCAGTCCTGTGGCACTGTGCTGCCTCTCCCCACTGGGACAGATTCTCCAGTACCAGTATGGCTGGAGGGGGGGGTTCCTCATACTGGGAGGGATGCTACTCAACTGCTGTGCCTGTGGTGCCCTCATGAGGCCTTTGTTGCCCCCTAAGAATCTGCAGGAACTTGAGAAGAGCACAGCTGCAGAGGAAGAGGCGAAGCCCCAGCCAAAAAAGAAACTTTTAGATTTCAGTGTGTTCAAGGACAGAGGTTTTGTCATCTATACCATTGCAGCATCTATTATGGTGCTGGGCTTGTTTGTGCCCCCTGTGTTTGTGGTCAACTATGCTAAAAACCTCGGTAATGAGGACACGAAGTCAGCATTGCTGCTCACCATCTTGGGATTTGTTGATATGTTTGCTCGGCCAGCGTCAGGACTCATAGCAGGCATGAAGTGGGTTCGGCCCAGAAGTGTCTACCTGTTTGGCTTTGCAATCATCTTCAATGGATGCACTGACATCATAGGATCACAGGTAACAGTACAGTACAAGAAGAATAGAATGGAACATGTCTGAATGCTACAAAGACCAACCCCTGAATAGGGGATTTTCTGTTCCTTTGCAAATTTACTCAAAACAATGTTTGTTGTGATCATACAGGTCCAAAAACTGGACCTGCTTTGCTCCCACTAGAGAAAACAGGAAAAAAATTAAATAAAAAAGAACAGAGTCTACCATCTAATGTACTGTATTTAACAATCTGGGCGGTAAAAAGTAATGATAGTGGTTAGTAGATGTAGGTCAGTTCATTAACATTAAAGATGACTGCTCTAGTGTAGACTTATGTATGTCTATAGCTCTATCTTAAGGGTCTCATCACCTTAACATCCTCTATAAACCTGTTGGCATGTTCAGAAATCTCAGATTTCTTTCCTTGCAGGCAAACAACTATGCAGGTCTGGTGGTCTTCTGTATCTTCTTTGGCATGTCGTATGGCATGGTGGGAGCGCTGCAGTTTGAGGTCCTCATGGCTATCGTAGGGACAGAGAAGTTCTCCAGCGCCATTGGTCTGGTACTGCTGATGGAAGCTATTGCTGTACTAGTAGGACCTCCTGGAGCAGGTCAGAGCATGGAAAAAATAATGTGAATGTGTGTCTCCTACCCTGAAAGAGTTTTACATTTACATTTCACCTTAGACTGTGTAATACTTGTTGCATTTGCAAGAAGACTCCATTTTAAGACTATATATTTATAGTGAAAAAATGACAGGGAACAATGAAGAGATGGATGCAACAATGGTCCCCAGCTGGATTTGAACAGTTGTGGTTCATTGTCACAGTCTTAACCTCAAAGCAATGGGGTGCCCCCTTACTTCTCAGTAAACTAGATCCCTTTAAATTAAGTAAATCAAGTGTGCCAGTGTTCTGGAAAGTAAAAAAAATATAGTGGTTTAACAACAGTGTACTGCTACAAATCATATTATTATAATGTGATTTTGCTACTTAAAGACTTTCACCTAACTGAAATATTACCAAAATAGGAGTCCTATTTTGGGTGGCACTCAACCACTAAATTGTAGCCAATGACAAAGGTAATGACAAAGACACAAATGAACCATGAATGAAAGCTGACAGCAACTGAGCCATGGACAAGAATGGACAGGAATGTTTATTCAATAGCATCATTTTGCAGCCGCTGTCTGTAATATGTGGTGCAGTAAAGGTGTTTCACTCCATCTTGATGATAGACCAGTAAAACTCAAGTTAATTTTCTTGTACCACCAGGTCGCCTCTTGGATGCCACCAATCAGTACATGTACGTCTTCCTGTTGGCGGGCTGTGAGGTCACATTGTCAGCCTTTGTCATCAGCGTGGGTAACTTCCTTTGCATTAGAAGGAAACAGGAAGATCTAGAGGCTAAGATGGAGATGGCGGTGACTGCTGCAGAGATGGAGGGGCTAAAACATGGTGTGGAAGGCATGGAAGATGATGAAAGCAAAGAGGAGCGAAAGGGAAAAGAAAATGGAATAGTCAGTGCTCTGACAGCGGGGGAGGAGGTGATGATGGTGAAGGAGATGGGAGAGGAGGGTGGAGAGGAAAACACGTCATTATGAAGAATACAGCTAGTGAAGAGAAAAGACAAACCATGTACTAAGAGGACTCACCAAAAAAAAGTACTTTAGTTGCTCTGTGGCAAAGAGATGGAGCAAAGAGCCACACACAATGAAGGTGGAACAAAATAGGGTAAGAGGTCTGATATTGCCCTTTAAATGAAAATCACAGTTTGA
Organism: Scortum barcoo; assembly: GCA_023238725.1. Taxonomy (NCBI): domain Eukaryota; kingdom Metazoa; phylum Chordata; class Actinopteri; order Centrarchiformes; family Terapontidae; genus Scortum; species Scortum barcoo. The sequence continues at coordinate 11,027,488 of CM041542.1, forward strand.
TATAATGTATATAGAGCACCAGGGTTTCATCATTAAGAACTGGTTTCACCTGAATAGAGTGTAAAGCAACATGTTAAAGTTAAATTGTTAAATAAGTTAAATGCAGAATTAACCTCTGTAAATACGGCACTTTCTTTGGGCATAAAAATGTCCCACTTTACTGCTGTACAGATTCTGTTTTTTCTCCATTCAGAAAGCAAGCTATTCATATCCCAAATGTTTTCAAATGTTTTCACTCAAGGTCCACTTAGTCACTTTTTCTGGAACTTTCAACTACATATGTAATGTCCTTTATCACAGACTTAGATCAGTGTACATTATGTCATCAACTGTAAGATCCCTCTTCTTGTCTTGAGAGTGTACCAGCAGAGAGAATAGCTTATAGCAAGTGCTGACTCCTTGTGTAAGGAAATAACCACAGAAAAGAGACAGAAAAGTTCACAGTCCCCCTCCCATGCATACCACCAGCTGTTCAAATGTGACAGAGGTTCCATGCTTAGGTTAAGTGATGACAGCTAAGCAAATTCCATTCACTAGCAAGAACTGTGATATACTGTTGAAAGCTCTGGAAAAGCTAGGAAGTGGACTTTTTTATTATGAATATATTGTTATATTGTCATTGCTCCCAAGCTCAAGAATGACTTTTCACACTATTTAAATACTTTACTTGTTTCTTGCACGTTTGCTTTATTTATTGAGTATTGATTTTATATACATTTTATGTAACAACTGAATGACAATTCACATCAAAACTGGTTGTACTATTCAATACGTGGGACACTCCGCATGCTTCCAGGCATCTGAATTACACTCTGTAGCTCATTGCTACAATTTGAATTAAGTCTTTGTTTTGTTGTTTGTTCCATGATTACTGTGTGCTACTTTCTGAGACTTTGTCCAGTTGCCTGGTGTCCTTAGAACAAACTTGGATTGTTATTCTCAGTGTTGTGTACCTGTGCTGTATTTTCAGCTGAGTAATGTATGTCTGCCTAATGCTGTGACACTGGGACTTTTTGTGTTGTGTTGGCATGGTGCCAGATGTTGTGATCTCTATCCTCTCTATGCTTCCCTTGTATCTGTTCTAATGCTCGGCAGAGCTACAGCAGGTATAACTTGTTTGGGTCAAGAAATGTAGCACACACCCACTGCACTTGGTGATATTTTTCTGGGTGATGTCCACAATCACATGTAATGCCTGTTATTCTCAAATAAATACATTTTCTGTTGTGAATATTGACTGCATGAGACCTTTGTTCCATTCACATGAAGTTTGGCAGCTTTTTGACACAAACTAACCACATTTTGACTGTGCCCTGCTGGTTTAGTTCCTTAGTTGGCTTTATCAGAAAAAGTAGGATCTGATTTCCAAGCTGCTGTGTAAATGGATCAAAGCTTAGAAATGCAAATGAAGGCCTTTTCCCCCTTTGACCACTGAAGTGAACAGATTAATTCATAGGCACTATTAAGTAATAACAAAAAAGATACAAGTAATTCATTTATTTACAGTTTTAAGTACACAAATACAGTGGCAAATATAAATGTGAGAAAGTAAATCTTAGCGATCTGGTGACTTACATTATTCAAGGGTCAAGGGTCAAAATCAAAAACTCTTTAGAGAACAAGCTGCAGCAAGTATGAATTACAACTGGCCATTTATTTCTGACAGACATTGCAGAGTTATTCATCACAGCCAGAAGTGTCAGATGAGTTGAACTGACTAAAAACCCCAGAACATTGCTGCAAGCCTATGAAATGACACTGGTGCAACATCACTGAAGCTCTCATACTAAGAGCAGCAGGTGTGACAGGAAAAAATGTTTCACATTTCATTTCTTTCACATTGAGGGCAACTTCT